>JALBCR010001470.1:0-150000 GCA_030710515.1 Abscondita cerata | reverse complement strand
ATGGTGTAAATAGTGTAATTTAAATTACAAATGTTGGGTATTAGTAGTTAAATTTTTCACTCATTCTTTAACACTCATTTTTTAATTTTAATTGTTAAAGACAAAATTAACAGGTAGTTAGAATAATGTCATTTAATAAAAGTGAAGTTGGTTAGAACAAACTTCATAATGGTTAAGCAACAAAATATTTTTCATTGGGTCTAAAATTTATTGTAATTAAATTTGATTTTAAATTAGAGATTTTAATTTAAGTGATTAGGTTAATTTTTTTTTAATACTTTCATTATAAAATTAAAAAGTTTCATTTTAATTTAATAAGTTATGGTATGTTAGATTACGTTTTTCTATATCTGTTTTATAGTTTACTGAATTTTGTAATTTTTTTTATGTGAATCATTTCGTTTTTGTAATTTTTTTTTCTAGAATTTGATTTAAAATCAAAATTATGCAAATTTTCGACCGCGTGATCGGATTCGGTTTTTGTGGAAAATTTAATTTTGTTTTAATTGAGTTTTTATTTGGTTAATTCGATTATATAGGTATTGTTTAATTTGTCCTATATATATCTAATCACAATTTTGACAATTTACTTTGTATACTAATTCAGTTTGTTTTAAAATGTCAGTTTTATTTTTTAATTTACTAAAAAAAATTTTTTTATAGTGTTATGATTATTGTAAGAAGTTTGTATCTAATATTTTTTAAATTCTATTTCAATTTTTTTAGATAATTTTGGTATGTAAGGAATATTAATGTAATTTTGTTAAATACAAGTTTGAATTATATTATTATTAAATTTAATTCCTAGAAAATTAGGTTGTAATGATATATTAGAATTATTATTAATTTTCTTTTTATTACTAATAATTTTGTTCAATCTTTTACTTATATGTTTATTGACAAAAGTTTTAGGATAGTTATTTTTTGAATGTATGTATTATTTTATTCAAATTTGATTTATGATGTTTAGGGTCTGATAAAATTATTGATTTATCTACTAAGGAATTAATTACACTGACTTTATATGTATTAGATGTGTATGAATTAAAATTTAAAAGCGTTCAGTGTTGACGCTTTTTCTGTACCAGTTAGTTTCTAATTTGTTATTTTTATTAATATGCAATGTTAAATTTAAGAAATTTATTTCTCTATTTTATTTTTAATTCTATTGTAAATTGTAATCTTGGATGGCAGAAGATTATCTTTCAATGTTTTGTAGTACAAGGTCTGATATGGTACTGTATAATGGGTGACCCATAGCAACACCAAATGTTTGTAAGAAAATTTGACCATTGTTATAAAGTAACTTGAATTAAGTATGAAAGTTATTATTTTTATGAATTCTTTGTTAGGCATTTTAGTATATTTTTAATTTTTATTTCAATAAAATGTATAGAATCAAAAGCAAGCTCTAATGGTATATTAGTATACAATGAAAGTATAATATACTACTGTATAATACTGTATAATGTTAGAATGATAATACGCATTGATACAATTTTTGTTAATAATAAATTACAGATGCCTTAAAAAAGATTGCCCTGTACCAGTCGAAACGAGTTGTTAAGAAGGTGTTTACTTAACCTGGTACAACACTATATCACCGTAGAAGGTCCAACTAAATTTTAGAAAAAACTATAAGAATATAATATTAAGGAGAATTTGGTAAAAGTGTTGTAATAGTTATTTTAATTATAACCTTAAAAATTAGTTTTTTTACCTTGAGAATTACACAAAAATGTATTAATAACATCAACATTTATATGTATTTAAATAATAAAAATGTTATGATTCGTACTTTACTAAATACTGAACTGAAATATCATTATGTACTTATTTCATATATCCAGTGGAGTAAAAAGAAGGTAAGACTTTTATAAAAGTCGAAAATAGTGAACTCAATAACGTACGTATGTGATCAGATAAGCATTTAGGTGTCAATTTACGTCAACTTGAAGTAAATTTAATTCAATTTAACCCACATTTCCTCCCGATTATTCTTTTCTTACATAACTTGTACCAACACTGTAAAACTAACAAATATTATACATAATATTCTTTTAATTTAATAGTATTAATTAAAAAAATTTATTTGCAGTTGAATATGAAACCTCAATCATGTTTATTGTGTTTGTGGCATATTTGGTAGTAAAACAAAATGGTAGATTATGAATAAACGTTTTAGAAATTTTGATCCGCATGTTTATTAGTTAGTAATGAGTCGTAGAATACCTCTCACGTTTACGACATAATTGTATTTAATGTTGTCACTAAATAGTATTTTTTTTCTAGAAAAATACTGTCATTTAGTTGAACTAAAGCAGATTCTGCTGCCACATTGAATATAATTAACTTTTTGGTTTTGAAATCGATGAGTTATGAAGAAGTCAGGGTTATTGTATATTAATTATTTATTTTTGAAATTTTATTTAATTAGAAGGGCGAAACTTTATTTATTCATTTCCAGCACTTATTATAAAGACATCAATTTTATTTTGTTTTTAATAAAATTTAAAAAAAATTAAACCAATTTAGTTTCACAATAACCCTTGTTTCTATAACAACGATTATCTCGAAATCTTAGATTCGTGAATACCCAAACAAATGAAATGCTCATTTTTTAAAATTTATAAACCGAAACATAAAATGTTTTCCTTTAAATGTGCCTACCCTCTTTCTCCCCCTTTAAATCTTTTATGTCATTTTAGAAATAAGAAACAGTAGAACGTTTAAATCGGCAGTGGATTGTTAATTTTAAAGAAATTTAATGAACAATTGCAGTCAGAATTTAAAAAAATCAATTTTATTAAAGAAAATTAAGATGGTTGTAACTCAAAGACAGTGTATTTTAGGACACATGTTTACAGAAAAAAAGTCTTATTATCATCTTAAAAATACGCCATTAAAATTTGTACTAAATTTTGAAACACCGTATATAACTTTTGTTTGAACTATTATTTTTTTTGTAATTTTTAATCGTTAAAAGAAAATTGCGCTAACGGTACCTTGTTTGTTCTGACATGCAGTACTAAGTAGCAAGTAGCGTTCTTGCATTTTAAATATATAAAGGATATTATATAAAAAAAAAAAGTTTTAAAAAATTAAAAAAAATCTTTGGTTTCCCTACATATACTTGTTACATCTTACAATTAATTTTATATATTCCCGATTTATACACATTTCTATTAGGTCTTTCGGATTGCCTAAAAGATTTTGCAAGTTGTTACTACTAGAGGTTACTGTTTTATAATCAAATTTTGAAAATATTTTTGAAGACCTTTTGTGTATTGGGATAATTTGGTAATTTGACATATTTTTATCTATTTTGCTATTACTAGTTCCTAACGTTGTAATGTTTCTAATGTTTAACTTATGTTTATGTTTTCTAATTATGTTTGTGACAATTGATTCTTAAAAACCATTGTATGATGCAATCTCTTAATATTTCGCAGTTCTTTATCAAAGTTTTGTTTTGACAATGAAATGTAATAATCGGTGAATCAAAAGTTGAAAGATGCAAGTTTATGTTGCATACTATGGTTGGAATATTTGTTATAAACCTCATAGTGTTAGTGTTTTACGATAAATATCTATACTAGTTTGTTGCCATTTCTTGTCATAAAGTGTCTAAGAAAGGTAACTTAAGGTTGTTTTGTTTCATAGGTAAACTTGATCGTCTCAAATTTTGAATTTAAAATTTCTACAAATTGCTGAGGGCTGTAAACTTTAGTGTCGATGACTGCAAAACTCATCTACATATCACACCAAATTCTAGGAAAATAATCTAATTTATTTTTAATCAGTTTCAAATTTACCCATGAACAGGTTAGCCATAAACGGAGATAAGCTGTTACCCATTGTTGTACCATAATTTTGTTGATAAATATTATTGTTAATTTGAAAGTAGGTTTGACTCATACATAATCTTGCTAATTTAATAAAATTATCTACTTCTGAATTGTCTAAATGGTTTTGGTGTAACATATCTTTCAAATAATCTAAAGTGATACATGGAACGCTTGAAACAATGAACAGAATCGAATGAAACAAAACTTCGTTCTCAGTCAGCTCAATGTTTTTAATTTTTTCAAAAAATCGTATGAATTTTGAACACTGAAATTTGATTGTTGATATTCAAAACTGTTGAATTTATTTGACAACCATTTAGATATCAGATAAGTAGGAGCATTAATACCGAAAAAGGACATCCGGGTTTAGTATCTTAGGTAAACAATACATTCTAGGAAGAAGGGTTAGAACCGTTATTAACCTAAATGTTTTGTATATTCCAATTCAATAAGATCTACGGGTATCAGCAATCTTTTGGGAAGAGGATTTTAGATATAATGAATAGGGCCTTCATTAAGCATCACCGAACGACTAAAATAATTTTGTCCAAAATAACTACTTTATTCCTTTATCTGCTTTGAGATAACAACAATTTTTCTTTAAGATTTTAAAAGTTTATTTCTGGTTAAATTTAAATTTTGTAACTGCTGAATATTATCTGAAATTTTATTTACAGGATTCCTAATGAATTTTTAGAATATTTAAAAGTTTGATCGATTTTCAATTTAAATAATTTATCAGGCCTTTGTTAATTTGAGGTTATATTTCAAGCCTTTATTAACAAAGTTAATGTATTGTTAAAATCTCGAGGATTTGTACCACTATGTTAGATTTTGGGGATCAAGTCTGGCACCTCATTTTCTTTTAGATAATTCTGTGAACTTTTGTTGTGGGTCATCTATTTTCAAAATTTGTGTTGAATAATTTCATTAATAGGTGAAAAACTTAATCCATTAACATACTGTCATCATTTAATCCTGAAGTTAGTTTTAAATGTAACTCATATGCTTCTAACTATAATTTACCTAATTTACCCCATAATGACATTTAATTTCCAAATCTAACCATTTACGCTTAGCAAATTCAAGCGCCTTTTTACATGAGTATTAAAGAGCACGTAGCTCATGTCAAATATCATCGCACAGATAGGTCCAGTGTTGCCATGCATATGCTTGAAAATAGCCATAGAGTAGGCGACATTGAATTAATTAAGAGGGTAGATAATAAAACGAACTTGATCTTATGAAAGTTTAGAAATTTTAAAAAACAGAAATTTGCTTAGATTTATGATGATAACGGTCCATTAGGATTTTCGGAATTATTTAAGCATCTAAGAATCAATTAAGTTTAACGATGCGTGATAAGCAGATAGTATATATCTTTCCGTTGTTTTTATTTTTAGTATCGGTATCGCTGATGATAACAGCTAGCTGTTGAAACACGTGTCCGAGATAAGTTTTGTGCAGTTTTTGGTGGTTTCTGTTGGTTAAACAGACGCTGCAGTTGTGTTCTTCGTTTGTTCGACTTACCAGTTAGATACATTTAACAATTGTTCGCCGTTACTGAAATATATAATTCACTTTTTAATAATTGCTTTACATTGCACTTTTTTTTATTCTTAAACGTGGATTTTTCTTACAACGTGTTGTTTTTTTTACCTTTTCTATCAAAATTATTAAGTTGCAACACTGTTAGACGTTTATTTTATTTTTTGTTTTTAATTATATTATATTTAAAAACACTTTCAAAACTAATGTTAATGTGTAAGCAGATCGCTAAAAACCAATTTATGCAGAGGCAAGAGTTAAAACTAGCTCTTAATGAACTTGAGTCCAGGAAAGCAAAATGAGAAGAAACTCTTGTCATAAAATGTTTAAATAACTGTTCTAAAGTATTGACTAAAGCCCCTAAAGTAACTGAAAAAAACTAATTTCAACTCAACACCTTTCCTACTCAATTTATTATCAAAATGTTACAGGATTGAACACCAAGCTCCAAGAACTCGTATAATAATGTTTTATCAACAAATTATGATATATACCTTATAAGTAAATCCTGGCTTTATGATAGTGTATTTAACAATAAAATATTTTCTGAAAACTTCAAGATATATCGTTGTGATCGTAAACTTAAAAAGGGTGGTGGTGTATTCATTGCTGTTAGAAATAACTTCAAATCATTGCACTACCAATTAATTATTTCAAATACTAATATTGAAATTATTGCAATTAAAATAAGTTTCATAAAATTTGTTTTAATAATTGTATGCCTATACCTCCCACCCAACACACCTAATGATGCTTATGACAAGTTATTTAAAACCTTCGAAGAGCACTTTCATTCTGAAGTTAATTTACTTATCGTTGGCGATTTTAATATTCCTGACTATGTCGACGGTCTTAATTTAATAAATGTTAATAATACTACTAACCTACTGAACGATTTTTTGAATTTCTGTAACTTGCAACAAATTAATTCTGTATCAAACTTGAGGAATCGTCTATTAGATCTTGTCATTAAATCTCAAGATTTAAACTGTATCATTCGTCGTTGTTTGGATCCTATGGTACAAGAGGATGACTACCACCCAGCATTAAATCTGAAACTATAAATTGAAGATTTAATACCCAACTTTACACCTACAAAGTCTGAACCTTCATTTAATTTTAAAAGAGCTGATTTACTAAGTTTATATTTAGGATTAAATAAACTTAATTGGGATAATTTTTACTTAGAAACCAATAGTAACAAGGCTTGTCAAATATTATATGATAACATATAAACCCTATTTAACCAATATGTGCCTAAATTTAAAAAAATAAAAAATCTTCCAATTCTAACCCTCTCTGGTTTAATTCTGCAATTTTAAAAAAGATTAAGTGTAAGGAGAGCCTTAGGAAGAAATATAAACCAACTTTACCTGATTGTGATAAAAATAACTTTGCTTTCGCTAAGGCTGACCTTAAGGTTGCAATCACAACCGCAAAAACAAAATATATACGAAATGCTGAACATGCTATTGTAGATAACCCAAAAGAATTTTGGTCTTTTATGAATAAAACAAAAATTTCCACACGTATTCCTGGTGTTATGAACTACAAAAATTAAATATCCTCTACGCCATCCGAAATTGTTAATGCATTCAAAGAGTACTTTAGCAGTGTTGTTATTTTCTCTAATAATAATATTAATGTAGATAATAAATTTAGAAATCACTTTGATGATTACAAAATAGATGAAAAAACTGTTATAAAACACTTAAAAAGCTAAAGACTAAACTTATGATGGGCCTTGACCAGGTCCCGGCGTTTCTATTAAAAGACTGTTGCAGCATCTTTAGTAAACCTCTAACTCATATATTTAATATTTCCCTCAAATCAGGTTATTTTCCGGATGCCTGCAAGCAAGTCAAAGTTTGTCCAATCTTTAAAAATAGAAATAAAGATTCAATCTTTATAATAAGCAATTTTTCAAAAGTGTTTGAAGACATATTGTTAGAATATATATATTTGTTAGTGAAGAGCAAGATATCAATCTATCAGCATGGATTTGTCAAAGGCAGATCAACTGAATCTAACTTATGCAATATAACCCAACACATATCCAAAAATTTAGATGCTCGTATTCAGACTAATGTAATTTATATTGACCTTACTAAAACTTTTAATAGTTTGAGAAATGAGACGCTTTTGAATAAACTATGTGATTGAGGACTAAATAATAACATTGTTAGAGTTGTTTCTTCTTACTTATACCGTCGACCTGAAACTGTTCTTTGTTATGGATGTAGCTCTGACACCTACTTTGCAACTAGTGGCGTACCTCAAGGATCCACACTTGGCCCACTTCTTTTTCTGTTATTTATTAATGAAATTAGTTCTAATCTTACATCTCCGGTACTACTATATGCAGATGATGTGAAAATTTATAATCACATACATAATTGAAATGACAGTCTTCAGCTTCAGAAAGATATAGACGTTTTTGCAGTTTGGTGCTTGAGGAATTACGTTACAGTTAATATTAATAAATGTTGTGTCGTGTCATATTCACGCAGTAATACACCTAAACATTTTAATTATAGTATATCGAATAAATTGTTAAATAGAGTTACAGAGTTTAAAGATCTTGGAATATTTTTCGACAGTAGACTTACGTTCAACAATCACATTATGTTAATTGCAAATGATTGCTACAAAATGTTAGGTTTTATTATACGTAACAGTAAAATGTTCGTTAATTTGTCAACGCTATTAATTTTAGACAATTCTTTTATAATTAGCAAGATTAATCACTACTCTGTATAATAAATATGTTTACACCTTGGAACGTGTTCAGAAGAAGTTTTTAAAATATTGTTACTTTTTTAAATATAGTAAGTATTGGGATTTTAGCGTTTCATACAAGGACTTGTTACATGAATTTAATTTTATCTTGATTCTAAATAAGCATAAAATAATTTCCGTTTGTTGTTCATTTAAACTGATTCATAATTATGTCGATGATATATGTTTAATTAATCAGATAAATTATCACATACCTAGAATAGCTTCAAGAAATTGGATAATCTTTACATATCCAACACTTTCAACAAATCATGTTAGCAATTCGTCTATGTATAGAATGTTTCAAAATTATAAACAATTTCAGGATAACGTTGATATTTTTATTTCCAATTTAAAAGCTTTTAAGGCTAAATGTGATGAATGTGTTCAAAAACATTTATTAACCAAGTGAGGTTTTATATTATTTAAGTTACACTATCTATGTTTAGTTATTATTTTATATTTCATTTGCTGCTTTTTCTGTTCTTATTTTGTATATATGTGTACTTATTACTTAAGAATTTTACAATGAGTTATATTCCTCTGTAATTGGCCGTTGGGTGTTGAGTAAATAAATTACAATTACAATTACGATTACAATTAGAACGATGTGTAGTTCTCCGTGAAACACTTGTTTAATTTGTTTTTATTCAATTTCAAATCACAATCCGATTTTAATAGTACATATAGGCAAATTATTAAGAATTTATTGACTATTTAAAGAAACTAGACGTTGGAATTGATATTTTACTGTTCAGACGATTAATAAATACATGTATATTAAAATAAATAATTTCTCTCTCACCACTCAAGTATTACATTATAATATAAATATTAGTAAAGAACGAAAAAAGTTAATAAAGAATTGACATTAAAACTACATACTTCTGGCGAACATTAATTGTAGGCGTCGACAAGAAATTTACATTAAAGTTGATATTTGGGTCAAACCAAAATAATTAGAACATTAGAGGACTAATTGGGAATATGCGCACGTGTAAATCAGTTAAAATATTTTAACTGCTCAATAAAAATAATCAATGCAAAGGCTAATGAACAGGATGAAATTCGCGATACTGTTAGCTGCAAGTTGTAAATACATTAACAATTAGCTTTGATCAGATATAGCACTTCGATATTAAATTATTTAGTTGTTTGTGAATATTATCCGTAAAATTGTAGTATGTAATATTAATTTAGGTACTTATTTTCTTTTGTTGTAAGAGCTTTTGTGTGTAAATATACAAAGAAAATGCTACGCTTCACCTTTCGGAGACATAAAAATTCCAAATTGTACGTAAAAAACATCTTTCAGCGTTATTTATTTCTTTCGAATAAAATAAAATTTACTATTTGGTTTATTGATATTTAATACCTGAGAGGAGATAATGGCTGACACAAGCTTTATTGTAATGGATTATGATTGCAAGATTCCAAATTATTTAAATCTAAAATTATAGACGGACACACCATCATTGTTATTATTATACCTATTTTGAATATAATTGTTTACAACTTTTTCTCAAATTTGTTATCTTGCTTTTTGAGTTGAGTTTTAATAACGTTGTTTTTGTTTAATATTGATGTAAGTAAGGCACCCTGAAGATGGCATTTTTAATACAGATTTTTATTTTAATTATCTGGCGACTGAAGTTTTGCACGTGTTCTTATTACTTACTACCCCCCTGTGCTAGGTCTTCCAAGAGGGTTTTTTTATCAGAATAATTGTCCATATTAAATCAATAATAATTGGTTTGTCTTGGATCGCATTTAACATTTCCAATTTGGTTAAGTTCCTAGTGCCAAAACATTCAATTAATTGTTCGTGGAAAGTTTTGAGTACGCTTTATGGAACTAATATTTGTTGTTTAGTTTGAACAACAAATTAACTTAATTTTGGATTTTGATAAGGGTTTTAGAAATTAAAGCACCAACCCTGATCACTACCGTATGTGTTAATATGATTAGTTTTACACCTGAGTTTAGTGCGATTGTTGTTTTTACTTAAAGGTTTTAGAGGTGAGATCTTGTGTAGTTTATTAAGTCAGTGACATTGTATTCGCGTCCATTGACGTTTTGCGTAACCCTTCAATTATTTAAAAGTATGCCTCATGCTGAAAATATTGCAGATATAGTCTCCTCATAGCGCTAGATATAGAAATGACTATGTAACTTGTATTTATGGTTGTCGGTTTTCCTAATCGTTTTTCTAATGTATGCCACTTTCCACTATGTGGTCAGGTACTTAATTTTTATTGAAATAATAATTCGATACATTTACAAGCATTCTGTAGAGTTTTGTTATAATTTGTTTATCATTTATACTGTTATTTTTCCGAATCACTAATTTTCTGTGTTTTTGGGCTTGCTATTATTTTTTCTTATTCTGTTGAGGGTGAATCTAAAAAGCCAGTCCTCAATAATTCCGTTATTAAAGGTGTGCTAGCGTTGAACAAAGCTGTGCTGACCTGTGCTAGCTATTCTCTTTCATGAGCAAACATCAAAAAATGTATATTTTTTTTTGGGGGGGCTGATGTCGCGTTAGCTCCCATCACCCTCAAAGCTCAATAACTCTGTTATTGAAGGTGTGTTAACATTATTTTTAGTTGTGCTAGCCTGTGCCAGCTCAGCTCTTTAATGTTCAAACGCGAAAAGTTTAAAATTTTTTTTGAGGGTGGGGTAGGGTGGCTCCGTTATTAAAGTGTGCTAGCGTTGAGCAAAGTTGTGGTAACCTGTGCTCATACTAGAGAAATAATTCGTGTGCAAACATAAAAAATTCAAAATTTTTTGTAGGGGGACTGAGGTCGCCTTAGCCCCCCAGATTAAATCCTTAATAACTCCGTTATTAAAGGTGCGCTAGCCTTGCGCAAAATTGTGCTAGCTTGTGCTAACTGTTCTCTTTCGTGTGCAAAATTTAAAAAAACCATTTCTTTTGTGGGTGGGGGGGGGTAAGAGCTGTTTTATACTACTATAACTATATAGTTATCATTTTTTCATAAAAACTACAGGGCATATAAAAACTACAACATCACGACAAAGATGTGTCAAAATTGGTCATCTAACTATTGCAGGGATAATCGTAATGTAATTTTAGTGCTGTGTTTAATAGCCTCTAAACTTTGCTCCAAAGTTGACATATTACTGGTAAAAGGGTTATTTATTACTGCACTGTTTTGGTAAAGAAAATGTTGAACAAGCACAAAACTAATAGATGGTGTTGGAATGGGCCAATATCTACATGGTACATTTTGAAGACGCTACCATAAAAGCTATTTTCTGAAACCAAACCACTATATATAGCCATTGTAGCCATTGCAAGTCGGCGCTACAGGCTTTCTTTACGTTTTATTTTAATATCATTATTTTGACGTAATTTTTTGATCCTATTATTATTTTTGTCGCCACATACTTTAGTGCGAGCTTGTTTCGACAGGTTGTAGGTGCGTCTTGACTTGCAGTCTACTAACAATTGCAGAAACATCTGGGACTGGAGGGAGGGTGGACGGAATTGGTTTTTTGTTAAACGCGATCAGCTGGTTGAAGTTTGTTGCTCGTCTATTTCTGAACCTTTAAATAATAAAATTCTACATTAACTTAAATTTACTTAACTACTTCTTGCACTACAATATTGTGTATATGACAATACTTGGAGATAAGCCCCTAGATTATGTTGTTTCCATCAGTACATTGTAGTGGTAGCGGAAACTGTCGAAAAAAAATACCGGCTAATCGGTTTTACAAAAGACGGTTTATCGATAAACCGGTTCAACAAACCAAGTTATTTAAACCTATTCAACAAACCGCGGTATCTAAACCCGCGGTTTTTAATCCAATTTAGTAAACCGCAGTTTTAAACCGATTGAAAAACCATCGTTTTTAAACCACTGGTTTTAAACCGGTTCAACAAACCAGTTTTAACTTGATTAAAACCCATTTTATATGGGTATTCCTTTTTTTATGCAATGGAATGCAATATTATTAAAACTAAACAATATACTGAAACATTAACAAATTTACACAAGTCAAACAACTTTGTAGGTACTTAGCACGCATTTTTTCTAATCAAAACAAAAAGTCAAACACAATTCATAATTTCAACACGGTTCAACAAACTGCGGTTTTTAAAACAGTTCAATGATACGATTTTATTAAAACGTGTAACAAACCGTTTTGATACACCGGTTCAACAAACTGATTTTGTACAACGGTTCCAGAAACCGTTTTAACAAACCAGTTGTTTAAACCGGTTGAACGAAACAATTTTGAAACCGGTTTAACAAACCGAATTTTAAAACGGTTCAAAACGGTAAACCGCTTTATTGATTTTTGTAAGAACCTCGATTAATCGTAAATTTCATTGCCACCACTAGTACATTGTTCAAGCGGATTGTTTTACATTTAGCGAACTCGTTGCTAGGTAACGCGGCCGCGAAATGAACCAGACTGCGAATGTTGATTTTGCAGCCGGGCAGGTGTCCGCGAAATAATATCTTCTCGTGCGGTTGCACAAAATTATATTTAATTCAATATCATAGATAAACGGCGGGTTTAGACGAGAATCTCATATAGATGCACTGGGGATCCAATTACAGTAATTGTGGACTTGACTATCAGTATCATAGTACATATGCTACGTTTTCGTATGCTTAAATAATTAATTGTTAGAGATCCGTGTGGTGTTTATTATTTACTTTCAAATATTTTAAGTACTTTATCACTCGCTATAATTAAAATTGTTCCTCAAAAAGAGTTTTATACTCTGTAAAGCTCACATGTTGAAATGTCAACTGTTTGTTGTTTCAACAACGTATGCTGCGTGCAATTTGTTGTATGACGTAAAATTAGTTTTTGTTTACAAAATACATAGTTTTATAGATTTCTTAATTATTTGTGTGAGAAAACGGCGAAGTAGTGGGGGTACTCATCCGCTAGCGCCGTTTGAGGGGACTGCAATTTATATTGGTGCGCTGCGGACGACTACTCCTCCGTTTTCTCGAACTCGGTCATTTTCAGTCACCTTTGCATGCATTTTTTGCGTGTTAAATATCATTTTATCAAAAAATGAATAAATACGTTTTGTTCCTTTTTATTTCAACTTTACAATTTTTTTTTATTTCTCACAATCTGACGACCACATGAGCATTCAGCCTTGATTGAATACATTGCTTTAAATAATTTAAATCGCAGTTTTGCATAAACTAATTGCCCAACAATTGCAGGGTTTTGCACACACTAAGTACGTTTCATTACCTCCTATTTCCTAAAAGATTTATGCTACATCTCAAAAAATTACGGATCTACAAATTTAAAAAGAAAACAAAAATTTCGCTTTTTCCGATTTTTCTCGAAATGTTATTACATCATCGACTTTTTCGATTTATTCGTATTTTTATCCTATGCAACTTTTTTAATTAACAATTCATTTTCGGTATAAAACATGAATATAAGGTACTTCATACTATTTACAATTACATGGAACAGGCAGTATTCTACTATTATTTTTACTGCACTACTAGAAAACAAAACTTAATTGCAATTAAATCTTTTAATTCGGTATTTTGAAAGTTCCACCAATGAAATTCCAAATTAAATTTTTAATAGTAATCGCCTTACTTTCGATTACCTACTACAAATTGTGTCAAAAATTTTAAATTAACCGCGCTTCAACTTTACTTTCTCCTGCAACCACTTGTGGCGCCGAAGTTTATTGCATTTGCTAATACAGAGCTTGCCCAAAACGCACCGTTTATCTATGTTCAATATCAAAATCTTATAATTTACACCTTTCATGTAAACCATAATTCAGATAATTGAATAAAAATACTATAGCAACAATGAAACTTGTGCCAATTGTAGAGCCTTTTTTTCTGATAGGTAACAATAGTGATGCGTTTACAATAAAATATTAATTTTATTAAAATAATACCTATACCAAGAAAACTACCAAAGATAGGTATAGGAAAACCTACAAACAAGTCAACGTAGAATCTAATTATTTATTTTAATAATTAACAATAAACATACCTATTTAAAAGACTTCCACCATTCATCATCTTCATTGTATATTTTCCACGCCGTGAATGATATAGAAAGTTTTTAAGGCAAGACTTCTTAATCTCATCACCTTTTCTAAACACATATTGTATCTTTAAAAGAAAAGATCGTTAATTAAAAGCGATTCCTATTTTTTTTTAAACGTACAATTTTAGAAACAGGTGACGATAGTACAAAGAAACCTAAAACAATTTGTCCCAAAATTACTTTATGACAATAAGAAAGTTGATACTCACTTCCTTTGTGACCGGAAATTTGCATTATAAAAGGCGACACTCTAATTTTATAATCACTCATAAAATTCTAAATTCTTAGTTTGATGAACGCTTTACGTTGAAAAGGTTGCATAATTGAATCGAAATTGAAAATAAAAGTTAATTTTAAAATAAAAGGTTAAGTTTGAAGGTATAACAATATTTCTTCCTTTTTCACTATATAAAATATTTAATTGAAAGAAAAATATCTTCTAAAGAAATAAAAATTTGTTTTTAAAATCGAAAATGATCAATTAAAAATGTGTAATACGTGTTTCTATTTCAATTAAACGTAAAATTAAAATTGTTTATAATATAATATTGTGGTGATACCAACATGACAAAATTTCAAAACAAGTCACGAGTATCATAGGTGACAACTAACCTATGTCGTGTACATAAATTAGAAGTCAGTAACCCATTCCAAAAATAAAGTTAATAAAAGTTGACTTTTACAAAAAAACAATTGTGATCGTTAAATAATTAAAATGTAAAGAATCCTACGTCGTGATTATTTATATTATTTTACTGTACAAAATTTGGAAAGACTTGGATTGAATGAGAACTGATCGACTTTGGATAATGTATTATAAACCAATAAATTAAAATAAAACTCGCATGCAAACCACAATAACATGTAATATTTAACCTCTGCATAGGCTGCTTACAAAAGGAAAACCTGAAAAAAACATTGAACAACATACACACATAATGAGTAAGAACACAAAGAAAACACATAAAAACAATATCATCAAACACAACATAAAAACAACACATAGCATACACATAATAAATATCATATAAAATCAAATAAAAATTATAAATTAATAAACTCTGCTTTGATATTCTTTGTATCAGCAGGTAAATAATAATTTCAATAACAGTAAATGTCATAGTTTGATGTTAAGTCGAGGAGAGAGATAAGCTACTCCACTTGCATCAAGCGGCTTGAACCTCTCCCTTTCTGACGAACACTTCCCAATGTTTGTTGAATCAAAAATATAAAATAATTCGACGGTGAAGGTATACAAACTACTCAACAAACCAAGGTAAGACAATTAAGTCAACCAACTGCTGTTACCAGGCGGTTTGAAATATACCCATCCGAGTTGAACTAAATCAATATATCAAAAAAAAATCAACATTGATAAGAGCATTTATTCAGAAGCGTTCCCCTTCTTATAAAAGATAATTAGTATTAACGTACAAACTAATTCGTGAGTAAAGTGTAGTTAGACTAAATCAATGCCGGCAATAAAAAATAAGAATTAACGCACGAATAAACGAAGCTTTCCGCTTACATTTACTAAGTTAGCTTAAGAAGTTCTCGTTGAACATTACTTTGCCATCACTCATGGTAAAAACTGCACGCAAACCTCATAAATTATTTAGTAACTTTTTAAGTTGAATTTGATCTAACAATTTCGTATACTACTTTAATTTTCCGTATGTATACTTGAATGTCAACGCCAGTGTTAGCTGAACGGCGCTAAACATTTGCCAATTCTTAATTTGACGTACGTTAATTCAATTCAAGTAGGTGTAAAGGACCCTTAACACAAACAGTTTAAAACAAATTGTAATTTAGTTACGTTGTATATCTTGCTGCATTGTTTCAAAAGATCTCCTTCATATGTTTTAAAAATAGATTGAAAATATCTTACGGCCGCTTTATGCGTCTGCAACAGTAGTTGTTTTGCATTCTTGATTAACCATTGTTAACTTTAATAAAATGAAGAAAAACATTGGATAAATCGGTAACAAACGGTTGATGAGTGCGCATTACAAAAAAATACGTGCGAGACAATTCTCTGCGCAATAAACTTCCAGATAAAGAAATTATGTTAGCGGTTCCTAATTAGTTAATTTTTGTATAGTTGGGGTTTAAACGAACGTAAAAGTTAAACACTAGAAACGTGAAAAAGAGCAAAATTAAATATTGTTCAAAATAAAGCATCTCCAAAATTTATTTAAAACAGATTGTACATACATCCAGTAATACATTATAAGGTTGAAACACAAGTGTTCCTCTGTCGCCCTTACTTTATTAGTTCAAACAAAAAAATACAAGGCGGAGAAGTCTTTCCGTCGACTACCTTTAAGGGTAATTATACGTAATTTTTTTTTATTATAATTTAATTTTTAAGTCGGAAATTCTACAATATATAAAGTTTCTAAAAAGTCAATCAATTTTTTTATAATAGTTATTTATGTATCAAAGCACTAAAGTTTGATTTTTCATGATGAGTGTGTTTTAGTTGCAGAGGCGATAGTCGAGGCAAATAAAACACATGAGTTGTGAAGAAGAACTTTAGTGCCGAGGTACAAATTATATTTTTTCCGAAGTCGCAAATTTGAACAAAATCGGGCAATTTTTTAACGTTCTTTAAGGAGTAAATGTAATCAGTTGTTTTCATTTTTACGACAAATGTTTGTGCCTAGCATGCGCGTTTCTAAAATTTACATACAAAAATATGTACTAAATAATCGTCCTACAATGAATCACTTTAGTGTCGATTTTATTTACTTTACTGCCAATTTTTGTTACTTTAGTGACGATTTCGGAAAAAAATATTTAGTAGGGAAATGTTAGGTATGTAAGTTCTATTTGTAGTAGTAATTAAAAGAATGCAAAATTGACATTCTGTGCAGAATAAGTATCATCAGAATTATTTTCCTTGAAAGAAAACAAATAACTTTGTGTGCAAAGAGACGACAGGTGCTTTAAGTTCACCAAAGTTAAAAGTGTACGAGTGAAACAAACTAGTTTTAATGTTAAAAGTTACGAACAATTCAAATGTGTAGAAATAAATGCAAGTGGACAATAAATGAGACAAAACCGTTTTAAAAAGTTAGTGAGGTAAAAAGATTATAGACAGCGGTGAGAAGAGAAAAGGGGAGTGAACGTGCAGAAACGGGTTGGATATTCAACGTTCAGACACTGGTAGATTCAGTCATGGTTAATTTAAAAAAAAAATTTGAACATTAAGTAACATATTTGTTAATTCATGCAAGTTTACATGCTTAATTGTGGCCGTCACTGACTCATCACGTTGACATCATCAAATAGAAAGAAGACAAAAGGTCGGTCAATTATATGACAAATAAATTTGTATCTATCTATATTATGATTAAAAATTATTTCATGCATGTATATAATACGTTAAGTAAATATTTTAATTTAAATTTTAAGATTTCTTTATACTTATTCATGTAAAATTCGTTAATTTGTGCGTAAATTAAATTCGTTATTTCATAATTATTAACTCTCAATTTAAAGGCCCAAGACAACAGAGAAGTAAAAAAAATTAACTAAAGCGTGACTCCTAACGCAGTTCAGGTAGATACATTCAGAAATTTTGAATTAAATTTTGCGTTTTTAATAAAACTGTGATCTTAAAACATTTTTTTTTTGGTTTTTGATTACAATGAAAAAATAACATTTTAAAAACACTAAGGCTTTATTTTGAGTTTTTTTAATTTACTATTGTATTGCGTGTAAAGAAATGGTTATTAAACTGAATTATAAGTCATATATTTGATTTATTAAGCCATATAAAAAAAACAGTAAAAACGGAGCCGTAGTTCAGACATCGTCCTCATATAAGGCTATTCGAGAATTTTAATGAAATCATTGTTTTTCCCGTATTCTTATAAAAATAATGTAACTTGAGCTGCGTACTTTCTATCCGGAGGAGTTTGAAGTACGAGAAGACGTTAGTTCTCACGTGAATGCATAATCAGGTTGTGATGTGTGGAAGGAATACGTAAATATTATAAACTAAACAAGCGAAAAAATGTACATACAATAAAATTGCAAATACAAAAATTCAAAAAAATTAAATTATTAACGTTTTTAATGATCAATAATACTATTATGCTGTAAAAAATTGGTTACTTTGCTTTGAAGACTAGTTAGTAAAGATTGTGAATTATTTCATTTTATTTACAACCGTATTGTTCGAGGTAAGTATATCTAAATTTTCACTAAAACGATAGGGTACGTTTAGCACGTAACACTTTCAAACAAATATAATAAACGGCAAGAAGGTGCTTTAAGCTTGTGGCTTCTTTTGTATATTTTGACGATTTTAGAAGTAAACATTATTAAGGTGTATTTGACAACCGGACAGTATAAGACTATTTAGTTCTTTTTTCTTCATTTATGCAAATTAAACAACTATAAAATTTTGTTTTCAACTTTTATGTTTTAACAAAGAACTCTCTTTTTAATTGTTCTCAATGTTTTAATGAGCAATCTATAAAAAACATCGGTTACTATAACTTTAAAGGTACTTCTCTTTCGAAAACAAGAAAATTTTTTTAAATGTTCTTCTACTTTCACCTCCTACAACAAAATAATTAATCGCTCGATGCAATTTTAAAAGAAAAATCGTTTTATGTAAAATCGGGTACATATCGATTGAATTAACTGTTTAATTACAAAAATATGATTTACACATAAGGTGCGATTGCAATAAAAGACCTGTGGCTCAAATGTTCACACAATTTTACAATGACAATTACTTTAAATATTTTTTTTGCACTCCCTATATATAAAACTATCAAAAGCGCACGTAAATGACGCACCGAAACTTTGTTTTCCGGAACATGTGTTTCAAAAACAACAAAAAAACACTCCACTTTCGAAGATTTCTACAGACAAATTTTTGATGAACTTAAATTTTTGTTCACCTAGAATGCAATTTACGCACATTTCTTTTTCGTATATGGTTGAAAACAATTCATATTCTTCAAATAAAATTTCGATTATTAAAGAGGTTACCTTGCTGTCAGATGACAAATGCGTTTTTGTTTTGGCCCATGTTTGGCTCTTTATTCTGTGAATTTTGATATTATCCTATAGAAGTAGTAATTACGGAATAAAATAAAATTGAATGGACAAGTTTTAATTTCGATGACAAACAAAGAACAGGTAAAAAAATTAACATAACGTACATAACCCTACTTATTATTATTATTATTTCTTAGATTTAGAAGAATTGAATACTTTAATATTTATTGTGCAATTTTCGCACTTTGAAAATGAAACTCCGGGTCCCATAAACTGACTAGCTTGAGACAGAGGGTAAGTAGACGATTGCACATCTGTTATTGTTCGATTAAAGTTTTGCGATGATTCTGATGTAGGCAGAGACGAAGATGGACCTGGAAGGCACAGTGAGGATGGTGTGGGCCCTGTGAGAGTTTCTGCTGAAGATGGACCTGGAAGGCACAGTGAGGATGGTGCGGGCCTTGTAAGAGTTTCTGCGATGTGTACTTTGTTACAAGTTGAGTCCTCAACGTAACTCTCAGCCACAGCTGATGATTTCCACCCCCGTGCCTTTTTAGTGCAAGAATGTCGCCTCCCTTATCTGCCAGTAATGTAGCGCTGGTTCTGCGGAAACAATGCCCTGTATAGTCTTTGTAATTTGTTAGGTTTAAAATTGAGCAATATTCGATGGAACTTTTCCCAATGTGTTTATTCCCACGGGCATATTTATACAAATACCATTACGATAAGTGTAAAATAAATGGTGAGTTTGTGGATTTGATCTTGCTCTTATTTTTAGGTAATTTCGAATTATTTGTATCCATTCAAATTTGGTAACGACAAACTTTCTACTCTTATTATTCTTTGTCTCGGGAATTGACACCATTATTATGTCGTCTTTGAAAACGATATCGCTTGTAAGCATTTTACACAGCTCTTCTCGTCTGCAGGCACCAGATACACCCATTATTAAAGCCACCTACATAACGTATATTTAGATTGTGAAGTAACAGATTTTTTATACCTTCATTAGTAAGTATTTCGGATTAGGGGCTTCAGAAATAAATTTTATGATGTGATCATCTTCTAGGACAGCCGACTTTTTAGGTTTGTGATGCTTAGTGGTCTGTTTAAGAAACGCATGTAACCTAGAGTATTTGGAGATATTCACATTATGCTTTACATTTAAACATGATTTCAGCATACTGTAAATGGACCATAGTGATTTTTTTTCACTTATATTTTGAAAGTAAGCCAACAAACAGTTTTCTGAGTAGTGGTTGTTAATTCTTTTAGATATGCACCAGGAAGTGAACTTCTTGAATTCCATTTCATAGCGACTTTTCGATTTTTGAGGTAATAAAACATCAAGTGCATTATTTGCAGCTTCCCGTACGTCAGGTGGAGTTTGGGAATACTCGCTTTCGCTATCGCTAAGCATTTTTTCAATTGCGTTATACTTGACTTATATAATTACGTGAAAATTGATTATATAGACTGTCAATGAAAAAAATAAGACGCCTACTACAATATTTGTATTATAGATTGTGTGCATTTGCGTTTCACCATAGCTTACTAATTAATTTTTGTAATTGGAATATTATAATGTAGCAGATTTGAAATTGTGATTTTCGAAAAACCGTGCAAAATAGCATACGCAACTTGTGCGTAAACAGTATTCGGGAATTCGTGCCAAATGCTATCCCTCGTGCGCTAACGCGCACTCGGGCTTGCAAACAGGCACTCATGCCCGAAAGAATCTGTTTCCGCACATGTTACGTAAATAACTATTACCATTTTTTTTAATTATTTTTTTTAAGTGGAAAGAATGTCTTGGGGGGGGAAGAAGAAAAAAAAAAAAAAAAAAAAAAAAAATATATTTTTTTTTTTTTTTTTTTTTTTTTTTTTTTTTTTTTATAGTATTTTTTTTTTTTTTTTTTGTAGGGGGGGGGGGGTTTTTTTAAAAGGGGGGGGGGCGAAGAGTTTTGATTAAAAGTAATGGCGGATAGAGTTATGTTAAAAATCTGAAATTACGAAGCTATAGGTTTTCCATGACGCCGAGTTCAAATATAATATTGTCCTTAATGTGGCACTTCCGGTTATACCGGAAGTAGACGTCAACTTTGTTATTTTAAATGGAACCTAGTATTTTTTATTTTATTTTCGGATTCTACATGAAATTTTAGATTAAATTTGTGAACAATGTCCTATACCAAAAATGAAGTATTTTCGAGATATTTCGATTTTTTTAAAAATTTTGAAAAAATCTAGTCTACATTGAATACCGATATCTCCATTAATAACGAAGCTAGTGACGTGAAATTGTAACTAATAAACAACAAGCGCTTGCCCGTTAACTTTATGTGTCCAACTCATTGATATTTCATACAGAGTGTTTAAAACTTAGCTGCCACCGTGGCCAATTTAAATCATTTATAAGTTGCTTACTTTAATAGAACACCCTGTATTTTATTACATTTTTTGCTGTATTTTTTTAAGCCAATTCGTTTGGTATTAGTATTCCCTATACCTAAATCCAACCAGTTTTGAGATATTTCATTATCTTTGTTAAAACATAACAACACTTAATTATTTCAACATTAGTAAAGGGTAGGCCATGATTTCCATTATTTAAGGTGATATTTTGATATTTTTTCATAAGTTATTAATTCTGAAAAGTAACCAATAGCCTGAAAGGATTATTAATTATGGATATCATTAAAAACGTTGACTAGGTATTTTGTATTAATTTAATTAGATAACTTACAAACAAAAATAACTAAATGTAATATTAAACAAATAAAGTTTTATAATAAGTGTTCAAAATTAGCTCCATCTACTTCTAAACATTTATGAATCCTTTTCATTAAGCTACGTTTTGTAATTCTGGAAATATGGTCGGGTGTTAGAGAATTAAAAGCAAGTAAGACTCTTTGCATCATATCTTCCTTTGTCGTAACAGGTTTGGAACATACCTGATTTTTAATGTAACCCCAAATACCAAAATCTAGAGGAGCCAAATCAGGAGAGCGAGCTGGCCAACGAAACGGACCTTGATCGGCAATCCATCTACCATCAACCATCAAACATGTCGTAAAGATGGTCAGCAACACGCCCAAAGTTATGAGGAGGTGCTCCATCTTGCTGATACCAAGCTGAAGTCGCCTCTCAATTTCTTAAAGTATGTAACGCGGGTCGTATGACTTCTTCTAAAATGTCGCAATATCTTTCACCGTTTAAATTTTCATCATAAAATTTTATTGCTAAAATTTTGTCGTCTTTTATTGCACAAAAAACATTAAAACTCCAACTATCTTGGAAAGAACGTTCTTTAATAACATGTGGATTTTCATTAGACCAAAAATGGGAATTATGTCGATTAAATAATCCATTTTTGCTAAACTTTGCTTCATCACACCATATAACTTTTTTTATGAAGTTTTCATCCTCTTGGGTCTTCATTAAAAACCATTCACAGAATTGCACCCTTCGAGGAGGATCATCTAATTTTAAGTGCTGCACCAAATGATACGAAAATGGTTTCCATTTGTGTTTTTTAAAATGCGATGAATTGTTCTCGTCGAAAAAATAAGATCTCTTTCACAATCTCTAATAGAGGCATTTGAGAGGGCGTAAAATAACCCAAAACATTACTTTCGTTTATGTCATTGTCCACTAGTGGTTTATTTTTATTAATTTGTGTCTTAAATTGACCAAACTGACGGCAGTTTTAAGCAATCTTCTTACAATATCACCAGTTGCATTTGGTCGATTTGGATATCTTTCTGCAAAAACACAACAAGTCCTTTCAACAATTCTATTACACTCGCCGTAAATAATAATAAGATTTAGGAAATCATCATTAGTAAACCCTACATTTGCCATTATTTACTATGAAATACAAACTGGTAAAGAAAACTGTCAAAACAACATAAACATTAACGTTCTAACTATCAAATCTTTGACAGCCATGGCCTACCCTTTACTAATGTTGAAATAATCAAGTGTTGTTATGTTTTAACAAAGATAATGAAATATCTCAAAACTGGTTGAATTTAGGTATAGGGAATACTAATACCAAACGAATTGGCTTAAAAAATACAACGAAAAATGTAATAAAATACAGGGTGTTCTATTTAAAGTAAGCAGCTTATAAATGATTTAAATTGGCCACGGTGGCAGCTAAGTTTTAAACACTCTGTATGAAATATCAATGAGTTGGACACATGGAGTTAACGGGCAAGCGCTTGTTGTTTATTAGTTACAATTTCACGTCACTAGCTTCGTAATTAATAGAGATATCGGTATTCAATGTAGACTAAGATTTAATCAAAATTTTTAAAAAATCGAAATATCTCAAAAATACTTCATTTTTGGTATAGAACATTGTTCACAAATTGAATCTAAAATTTCATGTAGAATCCGAAAATAAAATAAAAATACTAGGTTCCATTTAAAATAACAAAGTTGACGTCTACTTCCGGTATAACCGGAAGTGCCACATTAAGGACAATATTATATTTGAACTCGGCGTCATCGAAAACCTATAGCTTCGTAATTTCAGATTTTTAACATAACTCTATCCGCCATTACTTTTAATCAAAACTCTTCGCGCCAACACAAGTTGACATAGACAGTTACTATGTTAAATTAAAAATTAACGAATACAGGGCGGCTAAACGAAAACAAAACGGTGGCTATGTCGGGTTCGTAAATATTTTAAACAGAAAACGCTCGAACACGTTAATTTAGATTGCCAGGTTGAAACATTTTTAGAGTATAATACCACCTCTATCTGTCATCCCTTAGCCAGGGTGGAACTAACTTCAACAATTTTAAATGGAATAGTGGGTCAAGTTATACCTTGTTTGAAAGGTTTTTTGCGATTTATTTTCCAAAAAACTGTAGAATGCTAAAATAATCAATAGTTTGAGAACCGCTGAAGTAAAACCCTTTAAAGTAAGTATAGCCGTAAAGAGAATCAAAAGACCTTTCAAACAAGGTATAACTTGACCCACTATTTTATTTAAAATTTTTGAGGTTAGTTCCACCCTGGCTAAGGGATAACAGATAGCGGTTGTATTATACTCTAAAAATGTTTCCCCCTGGCAATCTAAATTGACGTGTCCAAGCGTTTTCTGTTTAAAATCTTTACGAACCCGATATGACCACCCTGTATATTTTTTCTGGCAGAATTTGAACACATCAGGCAACACTATAACTTTTGACAGTGATGTCAAATCGACTAATGACATACTGAGTTTGAAGCGTCATTCCAAGTAGATTTTAAACATGGAACAGTACACGCCACGCAAACGCTCTAAAATTGTTGAAATTCACAGTCAATACAATACAAGCGTATGAGGCACTACTGGTTTTAACAAGACGGCACGTCACCACATACAAGCCGCACTACAATCGATTTTTTGAAGTAATTGTTTCCTGGCCGTTTGATGGCAAAAAATAATGATTTTGATTAGCCGCCAAAATTACCTGATTTATCGCCTCCTGCCTTCTTGTTGTAGGGTTATTTGAAATCAAAGATATTCGTCAGCAAGCCAAAGACCCTAGAAGAGCTGAAAACCAATATCCGCCAAGAAATAGCCGCCATTCCGGTCAAAATGTTGAAGAAAATCATGCAAAATGCTGCAAAACAGGAACAATAAGCCGTACAGGGTCAGAGGGGCCATTTACGAGATATCATATTCAAAAAGTGATGTAAATAAATCTACTTAAACCAAATTAAATGATTTTCTTGACGAACAGAAAAAAATTGTGTTTTCTTTAATTTATTTAAAAATAAAATGGGCCTTCGAATATGGGCAACCTGTTATATTATGTTGATTATATAAAATAAAACAAATTGATATAATAATAAATATTCAAACCGTATTTTACTATTAAATCAGTAAAATAAGTTATTTTGTAAAATTTTATTTATTAACCAAATGGATTTTTATTTATTAATTTATTTATCCACAATCACCATATTATAAAGCTATTATTATGCCGTTATGAAACGTATTATAATTCCATAAAACATTAGTGTTTTGTAATATATAAAATTCAAGAAAAATTTGCAGAAAATTTAGTAATTATTTATTAACATTAATATTAACATTCACGTTAACATCAAAAGTAAACTTATTTGCAATATCAGGATTTACATTTACACAAACCACGTTTGAGGAAGACTGCATCGCGGAGATCTCTTGAATTGTGCTGGATTTTCCTTGAATTTTTCTAGCAATATCGATTTTATTTGACTCGCTTTCTTCTATATACCCCTCAACAACACTAGATGACCTCCACGCTCCGTGCCTCTTAAGAGTGAGAATATCACCAGCAGCATTAGCCAACAGAGTCGCCGAAGAACGGCGCATACTATGGCCCGTGTAGGATTTAGCGTCTAGAAGTTTTAAGAAAGAAGCAATCTGTGAGGGAATTCTGGAAATAGTGTTAATTTCCACAGGTTGCACGGTGCATTTTGAATTTATATATCGCAAAAAAATCTTCCTGCGAAATAGTACTTTTAGGACGTAGGCGTATTCATTTCTTGCATATCTCCATAACATTAACAGAGAATCCTTCGTCTAATACAGTGAAACTTCTTGACATATTGGTCTTTGTTTCTGGGATGGACACGTAGATAAAAAGATCCTTTATCTTTCACATGTTCAATATTTAAGTTTACCAGTTCATTGCATCGTAAATCTCCACAAACACCCATTATGACAACAACCTAAAAATATTTAAAATAATTAAGATACCAATACAAAATTGGTTGTACCTTCATCATTAAGTACTGTTCATCAGATGCTGTTTTCAAAAATTGTTCGATGTGTCCCCTTTCAACCACTTTTGCCTTCTTTGCCTTGTAGTTTCTTGTTTGGCTCTTGAGATAAGCAAATAATTTGCCGTATTTTGATATGTCAATATTTCTATGCACATTCAAAGTTGCTCTTAACATTGAATACTTTGTCCACATCGACGAGGAGGCAAACTTGCTTCTTACATTTAAAAAATAAGCCAACAGGACCCTCCTCGTTTATGATGTTTGCACCTCTTTTCTCTCTCCATTCATTAAAGGTAGCAAATTCTTTTATGTTTGCATCTTTAGATTTGGCCGGCAACAGTAGCAGGGTTACTTCTTCAGCTTCTGCTTTAATTTCTACCGACAAAGAATCACTTTCTGACATTTTACAAAACGACGCACACAAAAGATTTCTATTTTTTTCACAAATATTGTTTTAATAAACAAGCATCCTAGCAACTAATAATGCAAAGCCGCCCAAAGTTTCACTAAATTTTCTAATATTTGCTATTACATTAAAATTTTAGAACTGTCAGATTACTTATTTTCAATTAAATTGGTTTGATTGTGAATAAAATCGCATTGTGTTTTAGTGGCATATTATCCCCTTAAGAAAATTAAACGCCCGAACTTCGTTCTCGCGATTAAAAATTCTTGCGTGGATAATCTGCCTACTAAAACACATATACAATACATAGCTATTATTTTGGAGACGAATTGGTTAATTTGTTGCCTAGTAATTTTTTTGCATTTTCCAACTAGGGTTTGATTCGGATTGCAATATTTTTCTATTAACTTTATTATCATTATAATACAATTTTGTACAGAGATTAAACTCATTCGATGAAAATTGTATTAATAATATCGATTATAAAATATGTTGCGACATTGAGCCAGAAAAAAGGTATGCATTAATTTCAAATTTAACATAAAAAACGCTTAGGTATTTCGACTTTTCCGTGAAACACACGGTATGCTCAGATCCCTTTACATCATAAACAAAACAAACCAAAACCTTCATTGAAACGGATTTTTTCTAACGCGAATTTTGAAAAGGTCTCAGAAATTTGCACTCAAACAAATTGGGAAGTAGTTAGTGAGGACAATAATAAAAAATTTCAAAACTTTTACAAAAAACTAAAAAACGCGTTTGAAATACAGGATGCGGCATTAGTGTGAGGAAGCTCAATATATCCGTTATTATAAAAAATATCAAAAAAATGTATTTGGATATATTTTAAGTGTACTTAAGCTACATGTTTCAAAATTATTTACAATTGTACAGTGTGTTTCATTATTTCTGGGTAGTTTAAAACTATGAGATTTTAAATAGAACACCTTGTATATTATTATGAATTTGAATTGCGCTTATGTTACCAATCACGTCAATATAAAGGTTTAATATGTTATACATAGTACTTTAAGAGATATTGCCATTAATAACCTAAAAACGTGTTATATTGAACACCCGGTATCTCATAAATTAAAAAAATATATATTTTTACCTGTAAAAATTTTTTAATATCGTTTAGTTTTAGTATAAAATTTTTGATAAATCGTAACTCTAAATACAGCGTGATCCATTACTAGGTGACATCATTTTCTTATTTTTTTTTAAATAGAACACCCTGTATTTTATTTCATCATAAGATAGTTCATTAAGTGTACTTTTAATTTTATACAACATTTCTTTTTCTTAAATATTATCATTACCGAGATATTTCGTGTTTTAAACTTACTTTTGGATTTTCGGTAAATAACATTCATTGTAACACAAAATATTTGAGTTGGCTATGCTTTGACTATTTCAAAACATTTGACATTAGATATTTTTTTATGTTTTGTGGCTTTTTATTGTTACCGTAAAAATGAATCTTTCGCAACAAGAATTGGACGATATGATTTTGTACATTTCAAACACTCTTGACGCTGTGTGAGAAGAATTCTAAAAAAGAATAAAATGCACCCATATTATATTCATCAAGAGCTTAATGATGAGGATTACATTAGAAGAGTGGAATTTTGTCAGTGGACAAGCGAGAAAATTCGGGAGAACCCATCTTTCTTTCATTATGTTTTATCTAGAGACGAGGCAACATTTTACAAAAATGGTAGTATAAACACTACTATTCTACTTCTAATTCCCATCAAATTCTCATCCACAATCAAACAAAATGGTCGTTAAATGTTCGGGCTGGCGTTTTGGAAAATTATGTCATAGGACCGCACTTTTTCGAAGATCATGCAAACGGGGAAATATATTTACATTTTTTGGAAAACGTATTACCAGAATTATTAGAAGAAATACCTCTGAACATTCGTGCAAAAATGTGGATTTTACATGACGGTTCTCCAGTGCACCATAATGTTATAGTAAATAAACATTTAAATAATAATTTTTGTGGAAGGTGGATTGGAAGGGATGGACCGATTAGATGGCCTTCTCGGTCTCCTGACTTAACGAAAATGGATTTTTTTGTATATTAGTTTATAGAACACCTACTACCACTAAAGAAAATATGATGTAGAGAATTACAAATGAATTAAAAAGTACAAATATAAATATAAACGTGCATTGATGAAGGCCATTTTAAACATGTGATTTTATGTTTGTTTTTTTGTTTGAAGTTCATAATCTTGTTTCGTTTTACTTATTCAAAAATTGATATTAAGTTAGTAGGTATCATCTATAACTGCAAGTTTTTCAATCATTGGTTAACTTAAATTTTGGGTTTACTGTTATGGTGATAAAGTTTGTTTAATGTTGTTTACTAGTTGGAAGTTACATAAGTTAGTAGTTCTTAGAATAATTTAATTAAAATAATGGTTAACTAAAAACTATAAAATTATGAAGTGAGATATTTACTTATAATTCTTTTTATACGTATATTTTTATATAAAAAATAATCTTGTAATTTCATACAAATAAAAATTTCAACCTTGAAAAAGCTCCCGCTTTAGGGGCGAAACGTCGGCTGTTCTACGTAAAAGTTTGAATTTTTTAAACCACAACCTCCAACTCTGAAAAGCCCTTAAAGAAGTCAAGTTTTTTAAATTAAATTAAAAATTGGACGAAATAACTTACCTCATCTAAATATTTAAGTTATATCCATACTAAATCTTTTGTGTTACAATTAATGTTATTTACAGAAAATCCAAATTAAAATTTAAAACACGAAATATATCGCTAATTTTTAAATGTAAGTAGAAGGAATGCTATATAAAATTAAAAGTATATTTAATGAACTTTCTTGTAACGATATAAAATACAGGGTGTTCTATTTTAAAAAAATAAGAAATTATGTCACCAAGTAATGGATCACACTGTATTACAAATTAAGATTTATAAAGAATTTTAATAAAGAGAAAAAAAATCTTTTGTTTAATTTAATAGATGCCGGGTGTTAAATATAACACATTTTTAGGTTATAAGTGGCAATATCTCTTAAAGTACTCTATATAACATATTAAATCCTGATATTAACGTGATGGGTAAAGCAAGCTCAATTAAAATTTATATTTATATACAAGGTGTTCTATTTAAAAATACATGAAACACACTGTATAATTATTAAGTGACGCAGAATGTTTGGAAATGAAACAACTAATAATTTTTTTTAAATAGTTTTAACTAAACCTTTCGCCGTAGCTTCATCAATTGATATCTATAAATTAACTAATTAGACATTTAAAACAAATTAAAAACATACATTTAATTAAAAATATGTACCATACTTCATTGACAAACATAAACCTACAAACAAACCAAAATCATTTCATAACACTGTATAATTGTAAATAATTTTAAATTTATCTAAAAACAAGTTTTTGATATTTTTTATAATAACGGAAATATTGAGCTTCCTCGTACTAATGCGGCACCCTGTATCTTTCCCTCGTAAAGTATACAAGGAAGAAAAGCTATTTTAAATTGTATTGTGAAATTTAACCAAAATTAGTAAAATCAGCTAAAAATACTATCAAAATCGTATTTCAAATGCAAAAAATTCCGTTATTAAATGATCTTAAAATAAGCACTCATCTACCGTTACGCCACTTCGAATAATTGAAAGGATTATATTTTCCACCAGTAGCTAATAATTATATCTAACTTTTAAAATCGGTAATAATCATATTATCTGTTAGCGCAATTTTCCCGCTACGTTTCACTAAATATAGAGGGATATTTTATTTGAATTTTGGTACGGTATTTTGGCACTTCAACAATTAAAGTAACGAAATAAATAAACGTTTATGTTAGCGAGAGTTTATTATCTTCTAAAAACTACCAGCGCATTAGTTCGACAATTTTAACATTAAAATCAAACGACGCAAACAGTACCTACCTATGTTCTTAAAACTATTTATGATGTAAAACACAAATCTTCTACTGGAGAAGATGGTTTGTCAATTAAATTGTTCTTTCACTTTCCGACTAACACATTGTCTTATTTCTACTACCTAATTATAACTCTTTCTGTAAAGAGATATTCCCGGATTGCATTAAAATAGCCGTCATCATTTCGTTGTGCAACGGCGAATGTAAAGATAAAATGTATGTAATTATAGACCTATAGCACTGTTATCGGTAATTTTAAAAATAATAGAAAAGTTTCTTAAAAACAGGTTATTGTCGTTTTCATGCAATTTCATATAATCACCGACTATCAGTATGGCTTTTTGACAAATTATTATACTACGAATTTAATGTTTTCTGTATTGGGAGATTCTTATTTCACGAACAAACGAATATTCGGGTTTTGTTGACCAATTTCTCCCTACAGTATAGACAGCCGTGTTTACACTTATGCGATGGGGACGAATTTTTGTGTTGTAAATTTTTCTGGGGATTTTGTTGATTTGAGGTTTCGAAAATTTTTCATTAGCCGATCGCAAAAGACGTACTTTCTTTTTGGTTTAATGACCGTATATAAAAGGTGTACTCTAAAATTCGAACAGCTAGACATGTGCTATATAGTATAAACTGAAGTAAAACCATCCCGTACAACTAGGGGATACGTTTTCACCTACCGTTCATGTACACCTTCTTTTTGTCTTCTTCTGTTGGTCTCTTTGTGTGCGCTCTCTCTGCTCTCTCCTATGGATTGTTTAATTAATGTCTTAAATTATAACATACTGAGGTTGGGTCTGGTATTATCAGTGAAGGTCACCAGTGTTAGAATTTAAACCTATATTGGAACCTCTTACGTTGTCAAAGACACCACTCAAGATAATCCTCTTATCTCGTTTATTGAGAGCAGCCCAGCAACTGTTATCAACGAAGTCCATTCTGTCTTTCCTCTTTATCTCCGCTGAACACTAAACACTGCAGTATTTGGATACGAGAGCTGTCACATCTGCCTATTAACTTTCAAACACCGAAAACTTCTTATGTACAAGCTAAGTTAATTCTTTTTATGCGTGTTATTTATGATTTTTATTGCGTTTTATGTATTCGTACTACGGCTGTGAATTTAACAATGTACCTTAGGCGCTGTGTAAAGAATCTGTGTAAACCAGAAAAATTTTTCAAAGTATTTGTTTAATCGTGCGCGCTTTTAAACTATTTAGATAATCGGTCAAGGTCCGGTACTTTCCGTAATTAAGTACATTCATAACAATATTTACCACGCGAAATTGGTGAATCACTTGTATGGAATAATCGGTGCTACGACTGTCAAAATTTCATAGTACATTATGACAACTAACCTATTTATCTTCTTGTGCCTTAAATTATTACTCGTGTCTTAACTCGCTCTCGTGAGTTATTATTATTTTATAACTGCTTATTGCTATTAGCTCTAAACGATATTATATATATTTGTTTGTCTATGTATTTCTATGGGTGTTGATTGAAGTCTAGTCGCTAAAATTATACATATTTCTACCAACGTACAATTTGTTTCTTGTGTCTACGATTTCCTAGTGGATCTAGAATATCTCTTATACGCAATCCTAGGTGGCGTCTTCTAAATAACCCCACGACCACTCTCGACTAAGAGGAGCTGCCGGCAAGGTTCTCTAACACTGCTATATTAGTTAGTTTATTTATAAATAAACCGTAACACACATAGCCGCTTCTTACAAATCATATTATTATACTTAACATAAATATAAATAACATATTGACTATTTATACACTTTGTTACAATTTTACATATTTATGCCGCTTAATTATAGAGACGGCAAATACGTTGTTCTTTTGTTACTAATGTCAGTTGTTATTACTTTTTTATTATTAGTAAAAATATATTTAACACGAGTACCGAACATATTCCTTTTGCGCTACAGTTATTCCCCCAAAGTGCCACAACAGTAATTGATGACGAGGTGAAAATAGTGTTTGGTGTATATGTCAAAATAATTTTCAATAAATGAAGAACACGTCAATTTATTGCTCGATACTGAAAATCAAATTCAATTAATTGATAAACTTCAAACTACTAGCATTAATTCGATAGAAGAAAAGTCAATTTCAAGAATAGCACAATTTGAAAATTTAGAAGCAAAAAAAGAAAAGTTTACATGTTACCTGGAACGTTTCGAAAATTTCTTAGCTGTTAACAATTTTGCAGAATAATTAAAAAAATCTCAAATATTAAAAGCATCTATAGGGTGTGCACATTATAATAATCTTTCCGCTTTTCTTGGTCCGGAGAAATCACTGAAAAACTTAAAGTATGAAATTTTGACAAAAGCTTACTCTCAGTTGCTGTCACCTCACCAAAATGTTATTGTTTCACAACATTATTTTTTATCTACGTATCAGGATGAGAAACAAACTTTTGCAGAGTACATTTCAAAATTGCAACGTAACTTAATCGAATGTGATTTCATCCATAAATGTTCGTGCAATAAAGATGTTTCAGTTACTGCAATATTTCTACGTGCACAATTCATAAGAGGGATTACAGATAATTGGATTAGAGAACAACTTTCACAGTCCAACTACATCAAATTTGAAGAAATTGTGGAAAAAGTAATTGCACTCGAAGCTTCTAGATTTCAAAGTAAAGAATTAATAAATCAATCAAGTTCAGTAGCAAGTTGTCAGTATGAAGTAGCAAATAAGGTATCGCCACATAACCGATCTCGTTCTAAAAATCGTTTGACGGATAAAAATAACAAACTTCAAATCAATTTAGTTTTACCCGTCATAATTCACAGACAAGAAAGAAAAAACTGAATTACCGAATACTAGCTATCGAAAATTTGTGTTTTAGTTGCAGAAAATCTAATCATAAATCAAACGAATGTCATATTGAAATATCTTCTCTTTACTGCAATTCATGTAAAAAAATAGGACACGTTTCAAGAGTTTTCATTACAACCATTTGTAAGAAGAAAAAAAAGTAAATCTTGAGCCAGTTATTACCGAAAAGTAAGTAGATCTTTTTGAAGTAAACAGTTGTCCAGGAAAATACATTATTAGTATGTGCATTAACAATAAACCTCAGAAAATGGAAATAAATTCAGGCGCGCGTTTTTCAATTCTTCCAGAAGATAAATTAAGTGAGTTAAACCTTAAAAGTGTGTTACAACCTTCAAATATTAAATTTCGAACATTTTCAAATGATGTTGTTACATGTAAAGGAAAAGTTTGCATAACTGTAAAATACAAAGGAAAATCCATTGAAGGAGACTTGTACGTAGTTCCTCCAGGTCATGATGCACTTATTGGTCGACTGGATAAGAAGTCTTGGCTTAGAATTAAAACAAATTGATGCAGATTTAGTACTGGATAGACAAATTTAAGTTTAAGCTTTCTCAAATCCTGATATTTTGAATATGTCTGAAGAAGATATTTTACTAGAATTTTTAAATATATTCGAAGAAAAAGTTGGATGTGTTTCAAATTTCCTGGTATCCTTAAATATGCGTCCAAATTCCAAACCTATTTTTACAAGAGAAAGGGATGTTCCTTATGCTCTTCGTGAACGAGTTGAAAATGAATCTGACTTACTTGAACGAGCAAGCATTATTACAAGAGTAGCTACTAGTGACTGTGGATCACCATTTGTTATTATCTCTAAACCTAATGGTAGAGTACGTGTGTGTGTAGATTATAAATGTGGAGTAAATGAACGACTAATTTATGCAAATTTTCCAATTCACCGCATTGATGATGTCCTTAATGATCTTCGAAATTCTAAATATTTCTGCAAGTTAGATCTATACAAAACATACTTACACTTAAAAGTAGATAAAGTTAGTAGCCATCCGAATTTAACCGTATAATGGCTCAAATATATCAAGTCTTTCAAAATGTGAGCAATATTTCGATGATTTCATAATACACTGTACCACTAAAGAAGAATGTGCAATAAATTTATGAACTTGCCTTCAACGATTGTCACAGTTTGATTTGCATCTTAACAGAAGAAAATATTCCCTTTTTCAACAAAAAATTTAATATCTTGGTCATATGATCGAATACAATAAAATTATGAAATCGCCTGAAAAAGTACGAGCCTTAAAAGACATGCCTAGCGCAGAAAATACCGATGACATTTGACGTTTCTTAGGTATGATAACATACTACTCCCGGTTCATTCTTAATTTTTCAACAATATCATACCCTCTTTGAAGATTACTTTGTAAAAATTAACTTTTCTACTGGTCAACAAATTGCGAATCTGCTTCTGCAGAATTAAAATCAGAAATATGTAGCAGTCGCATGTTAGTACTTTTTGATCAAACTCTACCAGTTATTCTTACAACAGATGCTAGTCAATTCGGAATCGCCGGTGTTCTTAGTCACAAAGTGAATGGATTCGAACGTCCTATTGCTTACATTTCAAGATCACTTACTGTTTCGGAAAGCCAATTAGATAGAAAAGCTTTGGCAATAGTATTCGCTGTATCTCGATTTTACAAGTTCTGGTATGGAAGAAATTTTGTTTTAGTCACTGATAATCAACTACTTTCAAGAATTCTTGGTCACAATCGAGCATTGCCGCAAATGACTTCAGCACGATTGTTACGTTATGCTTCATTTTTAACAGGTTTCAAATTCACAGTTCAATGCAAGAAAAGCAATGATAACTAAAATGTCGATTGTTTATCGCGTGCTAACATTTCAAACAATTTTGATTCAAGTATTAATGAAGAAGTGTTCATCAGCTTTATTCAGAATCTATTTTAGCAATTTCAAATTGTTCACTCACTCCGGAAATAATTGCAAAAGAAACCTCCAAAGATCCAGAACTCCAAGAAGTGATAAGTAGACTACAATCAAATTCCGAAGACTCTCCATTTACAATAACCGATGGTTTACTGTTTCGAAGAGATGTTGTTATTCCTGAGAAACTAAGATCGCTCGTTTTAAATGAACTACATGCCACACACATTGGTATCACCAGAATGAAGCAGTTAGTTAGACGGTATATTTATTGGGAAGGTATTGATCAAACATTTAGTACAAAGTTGTGAAGTATGTGCAAAACTTCAAAGGAATCCTATCGAAGTCACTCTGCATCCATGGGATGAACCACCCGCTAACTGGGAGCGTATTTACATTGATTACGCTGGACCATACGAAAACTATCATTTTTTAATTTGCGTGGATGCGAAATCAAAATGGTTAGAAATACGCATTTCAAGAGATGCTCCAACATTCAGTTTTACAATAAAAATGTTACACGATTTACACAATATTTTCTCTTCAACTGGATTTCCTAATATTGTCGCTTCAGATAATGCTGTAGTATTTACTAGTAACGAATTCAAAAAATACTCTTACCAAAATGGAATAATAAGGTTCAAACATTTACAGTGGGAGAGAGGATTCAGACAAGAATTTTTTAAAACAGTACAGTATTATGGTAGTTTGGAATTATTACCAGACGTTTTGGTTTATTACATTACCTAGTTAAACTAGATTCTAGTCGTATCTTGAAGGGATACGTAAACCAGTTACATTCAACAATAGTACCAATTCCTGTAGAAGAAGAAGGCAAACAAGCATCTGAAACGGTTTTCCAGCCTAGCGTCACATTCAATATTCCACGGGTTCCCGACCAACCCAAAGAGAAAGAACTTCCAGAAGATCTGCCAGAAGTTATCGCACCTCCCGTTATCCCGTCTTGCCCACTTCAAAATGGATTTCGTCGTTCAATGCGAAATCGAAGACCTCCTGCACATCTTCGAGATTTTCAAACTTGAGTAACTTACAAAATAAGTGGGGGAAATTGTTACAATTTTACATAACTAAAAATTTCTGTGATAAATCGATTTGCGAAAATGCATTTTATTTTACTTTTTTATTTTTGTTATTAAGCTTTGTCTAAGAAATGTTGAAAATTTTAGTGAGAATAAAGCTGTTTTTGATTTGATGATTCGAGTTGACCAATAGTTCAGTTTATCTTTATTGTGAAGCAAGATTTTTAATAAAGTAAAATCATTGATTGTAAAGTTACTGTAAAACCAAAGGATGTTAAATTCATTCTTAAAGTGGTCTAACAGATTGTATAGGTTAAAAATAAAATTCAAGATTAATCGTTTTGTTAAAACTGAAAATTGGTAGAATTTGTGACGTTTCCTTACAATCCTACATTTCGGCATGAATAAATCATTTTAAATTGTATGTTTTGTTGTCCTATATTCATAAAACGAATAATGTACTAATTTACTGTGCATTGTAAAAACATGTATAATCCTAGAAAGACTAACCGCTAATTGGTTTGAGATGAATGATAATCCTCTCAAATAAATTAAACTTCAGTTTACTTGAATTTAAAAGCGAGTTTCCTTCGTTCCAATTTTCAAGTTTTAATTATTAAAATATTTAAACTACCATTTTAAACATAAATTGCTTAGTTACGAATTGCATGTATAATTTAGGTACACATTTCAAAGTATTATGTAAATGCAAAAAAAATTATTCATATTTTTTCAAAACTCTACGATAAATTAATTAGAGCTTGAAACTACTTAGGCAAAAAGTTATTTGCATAAAGTTCTGATAACACATTTAATTAAAAAAAGTTTTCCTCCTTTTTTCAGATTTAAATTATATTCGTTTTAGGATGCAATACGATAACGAAATGTAAAAATGGTCGTTATTCACGGAGAACAATTAAACAAAAATTGAAAATGCGAAAATGAGTTGCTTATAAGAATTAATAAACCTTATAAAAAAGCTCGTGAGACCGCACACGCTTGACTAATACTTTTGCGTTACGGTATGTATTATCAACGCCCACAACTCTTCGTATTGTGTAAACTCATATTCGGATAATAAACGTTGAAGTAATGAAAATATGCAAAACAGTATAAAAAGCATTAACGAGCATAAAAGGTTCGTAACAAAATCTATTAAAAATAACCGGCGACAAGAAATCGCTTTTTCCTCTTTTAGAGAAATTTTGTTCCTCTCAAGAAATTTTAATTAAACTATGAAATTCTCACGAGGATCATCTTAAAAGAATTTTTTAATGTTACCACTCAAGTTAATGCGGTTTTGAAAAAATTAAATGTGGTTGGTCCATAAAAGAATTCGGACTAAGTACTCAATCGACAATTTTTGTAATAAACGTTTTTATTTAAAGTGGTTACCTACCCATGCACGTGTAAATTTTATCTAAAGTACAGGGTGGGCAAATAAGCGAGGTAAGCTAAAAATTATATTTGATAAAAGTAGCTAAGAAAAAATTCTGGAATTTATTTTCGAGTATCTAACACCGGGGCGCGTAATTGCCATCTTGAACTTGTAAAATCAATTTTCTGAAAAATGTTCTTATATTAAAGATAGTTCGAGTTGAATGCTGTTTTAAAACCGCGACACAAATTCAAATCTTTTTTGAAAAATGGTTTTTGCTCTATCTCTGAAAGGAAAATGGTGGGAGTGTTTGAACATTTTGGGAAATAAATGTCAATAACTTCAAAAAAACTTTTAGTATATTAAGCATTGAGGGCGTTAGGTACATTTTACCGGTAGAGGGTAATAGCATTGATTATAAACTTCGGAAAGATACGCAAACCTTTGTATTTTTTCGTAACTAAATCTCCCACAAGCAACAGATGCCCCTTCACCCTCGATCCCAAACTGTTAATTTATAAACTGCTGCCACATACGGTGAATACTGTAACCATTGATTCTGTTAGTACATCTCATAAATGCAACATCGGTGTCTACATTCGGGAATGATTCAAAAATCAAACTCAGCAGTTTTCAAAGACGTTCGTTCTTATCGCAAAATAAGTAACTTGCACATGCACAATAAAAATAAAAATGTGTACTCAGCTAATTTAGCTTGCTACGAATTTATCCCAGTGCATCATAATAGTTGGATTTGCAAATTGTTTTTAAATTTTGTTTTAAACTTCCACAACTATTGATTATAAATAAAACCACAATTTAATTTGTAAGAAAAATAATTTATTTGCCTCAACACAAGTTACAACATTATATGATACGTTATCATAAGAACGACGTCATTTTTTAAGTAAATCGAAGTTCAAAGAAAAAGTTAAAGATATTTGAAAACCCCAATTTTTTGAAAATCAACAAATTTTGAGGGATCATATCTCGAAGTGTAATTATAAAACAATAAAAATTTTATATTATTTTAAAAGTTTGCATCAAACTAAATAAAAAATTTATAAAACAAATTTATATCAAAATTTGTAAAACCTGCAGTACAAAATAGGTTAAATTTTATGAAATTACCCGAAAACTAGTTACAATCTTCTCCTAAACGATCTAAACTTTTGAATATTTTTTTTCCAAAAGTAGAAATTTTAAAAATAAAACTACCAAATTGAGGTCAATCGGTTAAATACACTCAGAAAATTAAATTAAGTTAGATACAACGTATGATAAAAACATTATTTTTATGTATTTCCATGTAATTATAGTTATTATTTACATAAAAACTTATTCGCTTCGGACCCAGTTGGAAAAGATTAATCTTCTGAGGTTTTTCTTTTAATCGAGACGGATGTCTTCGATTGTAATTCGCTTCGCAAGTTAATTCTAAGAAAAAAAATACATAAATTTACTGATAAAAGATATGCTGAGTCAATTGTATATAATTTTAAGTATTCTTTTCAAAATTAATTAGAAACAAAATTTTTAGTACCTTCTAATGATAACTTATTTACGTTTATTGTTTATATTAATTTCGTAGGGTAAAAAAATTATAACTAATTTTCTTAAGTGTCAGTATCCTACATTTTTTGTAGGAAGATTAAAAAAAACGTATGTCTTCGGGGTCTACGCTTTTCTTTTTATTATTTGTTCCACTGACGTAATATAATAAAACATATTAAAGAACCAAAATTAGATGAACTTTAAAATAGCATTCTCAAAATTGTACCTTATTCTGGTCTAGAAAAAAAGTATTTTTCTTTTATCCTTGTGGTTGCTCCTTTTGTCCGTTTTGGAAAATTTAAAAATAATTTCCAGAAATTTCTTGGTCACTTTTATTAAAAATATTTTTTCCAGGGATTGTAGGACAAATAGTTTCTGAGGTACGGTTGGAGTACTCAATTAGTTGGACATCCTGTATTACATACAGGGTGACCCATTAGTGCGAAGAAGATGGATATCTCGAAAAATATTGGAGTTAGAAAAAATTTTCGCAATGAAAGTTGTGCAAATTAATGAGTTGCATATTTTAAAATTATGTTTATTTATACAGAGTGTTTCATAAAAGTGCGACAACCAAATTTATGTTTTTTAAATAAAACTACCCATTTTTAAAAAATTCCTTGGAAAATTCTAATCTAACTGTATGCATTATACATATGTGTAAAATGGAGAGTTTTCGCGATTTCGTAGCTTTAATGTGCATTACATGTGCTAACTACAGCTGGTTGTTCACTTTTCCAACCTCCCTTGGTTTTGAGTAATCAGTTATTTAAATTGAACTTCCTAAATTCATAGATAACTTGATTTTTTCAAATGGCACTACCTAATTTTTGATATACTGCATATTTTTTACTACTACATTTAATATTTTTTAAAGAGAACGTTTTGTTTGGCATCGCAACATAAAAAAGTCTGGTCTCGTCAGCATTGTAAACATTTTTGGGTGAATACTTCTTCAATATTACTGACAGCTTTGCTTTCCAAACTTCAACAGTGTCCAGGTTAATATCAGCTGACTCCCCGCAAATTGTTTTAAAGGCTATGTAATGTTTTTGACAAAATTTCTCAAACCACCCATTTGAAACTTTAAAATCCGTTATTTTAAAATTTTCGGCAACTTACAATGCTTTTTCTTTTATTCAAGGTCCAAATATAGAGATATTTTTATTCCTAGCTTTACAAAACGAATTGTAAACTACTTGGTCAATATCTTCACCTTCAGTTCTAGAAAATTTTCTCTTCTGCTCTGTATGGGAACCTTCTTCAAATAGCTTTTTTAAATCACATTTGTTTTTTAAAATATAGTTAACTTGTGTTCTTCCAACACTAAATTTTTTAGCCAACTTTCTAGCACTGGTATTGTACCTTTCACTTTCCACAATTATATCAATTTTCTCTTTAAGAGACAAACGTTTTCTTTTTAACGACATTGTAATTTTTCTATACGTCTATATGTAACAGCACTGTTGAACATATTAACTCAAACTATGTACGCAAAATACGATTTTTAGGGTGAACTTAATGAGCCTTTTAATTGCACTTTCTCTGTATTGACAGTCTATTGTAAATCAAAAAAATTCTTTAAATCCGTTCTTAAATGCCGGTAATTACTTAAGCCTCACACAATGAAACAATTATATATTATGAACAACTTGAACGCTAACCTGTTGTTTACTAATGACCTACTTAAGAATGGCCGGAAATGGGAGGTAGAATTACATGTATTTTTCCAAGAAAGTTTACAAATAAGTGACCGTAACCGTTATCGAGAGGTAGTCGTTATTAGTCTTAATATTTGTTACTTTGAGAAGACAAACGACTAATTTTTATTAGTTTATTTGATTCGACATTACAGCGTTAAACTTAAATTAAATTACATTAACCGCCATAATCTCTTTTTTTTTTATTTTATTATTTGTACACTAGGGGCACTGTTGCCAAGTTGCATTTTTAGCGTATACTCTAACACCCCCTTCGCTAAAAATCCTCAAACCTAAATACTCCTTAAACCTATTGAACAATATAAACCCAAGACCCTTGGTTAAAATGTCTGCTGGTTGATTCTTTGAATCTAAATAATATAACTCAATTTCTTTATTTTGAAATTTTTCACAAATAAATTTGTATTTTATATCAATATGTTTAACCCTTCTATTATTAGCCGGATTTTTGATTATTGAAATAGTTCCTTGATTGTCTTCAAAAACAGTAATACTTTCTATCTGAATATTGAAGTCACTTAACAATTTTTTAACCAAAGACCTTCACAAACACATGAACTTAATGCTACTAATTCCGCTTCAGTAGTAGACAAACTGATACATTGTTGTTTTCGTGTAATCCATGACAGAGTACTATCAAACATTTTAAAACAGAACCCTGAAACTGACTTGCGGTCATTTATATCCCCAGCCCAGTCAGCATCAACATAACAAACTAATTTAGTATCATAATTTCCTCTTTTATACTCTAATCCTAAGTGAGTAGTACTTTTAATGTATTTTAAAATTCTTTTTAAATGATTATAAACTTCATCCGTTGCCCTATCTTGATAACGGCTAAAATAATTTAAAGCAAAACTTATATCGGGTCTGGACCCTAGCATTAAATACATTAAACTACCTATCATTTGACGAAAAGATTTAACAGTAATTTGTTTTTATCCGTACAAAAATTAAGTTTTAAATTTGGATCTATAGGTGTAATTGTACCCTTACAGTCCTTCATATTAAAACGACACAAAAGACTTTTTGCATATTTTGATTGACATATTTGTAAATAACCTTCTTCTTTATTATATTTTATTTCAATTCCAAGAAAGTATTCAAGTTTATCTTTTACCTTGATATCAAATTTAGACATTAATTTTGAAGTAACATGTTTTATTAAATTCAAATTAGCACTTGCAATAATAATGTCGTCTACATATATCAGTAAAAACACATTTTGACCATTGTGCGACATAAAATATAAACAAAAATCGTTTTCTGATCTACTAAACCCAATTTGCATTAAACATTCATTTATTTCATTATTCCAATATTTTGAAGACTGCTGAAGTCCGTATAATGATTTCTTTAATCTAAGAATTTTGTCAGGATTGCAATCAAAACCTTTTGGCGGGTAAATGTATATATCATCAGTCATTTCAGCATTTAAAAATGCCGATTTCACGTCTAATTGTTGAAAATGGAAAGAGTATTGATTTCCTAAAATTAATAACATTCTAATTGTAGTCATTTTAACAACTGGTGAATACACCATGTCACAATCTTTATTTAAATCTTGAGCAAAGCCCCTGGCTACCAATCTCGCTTTATATTTATTTTCTTCCTCTTTTTCGTATGCTTTATAGGAATATACCCATCTTGTATCTATTATCTGTTTCTTTTCTGTTCTTGGTTTATCGACAATTTTCCAGGTTTCGTTTCTATTTATTGTATTTAATTCTCTATCCATAGCTCGTATCCACAGATCTTTATCTGTCCTGTCATATAAATCCTCGTATCTTTCTGGAACATTTTCTACAAAATTCATTGCATTAAATGCCATATACATTTCATATTCCTCTTGCCAACATGGCGCTTTCACATTTCTCCTATTTCTCCTTTTCTCATTATTTCCGTCTTCCGGTATCTCATCTTGCATTACAATTTCATTATTTACACTTTCTACTTCTGTTATCCTTATTTTATCTCTACATTCCTCGTTTCTTTCATCTTTACAATCGCTTACTATACCCGTCGCATTTGGCTTAAAATGAAAAACGCCTTCATCAAATTTTACATTCCTTGAAATAAACACTTTGTTCTTCTCTAAACTCCAAAGTCTATACCCATTTTCTGTATATCCTATGAAAATACATTTTTCTGCTTTCGAATCAAATTTGTTTCTAAAATCCCTGGTATATAACTGTAAGCAACCGACCCAAATATTTTCAAATTTGTGACATTTGGTTTTCTTCTGTACCATAACTCTGCTGGTGTTACCTGCTCAGATATACTGTTGGTTGGACTCCTATTAATAATATATGTTGAAACTCTTATAGCTTCACCCCAGAAATATTTCGGCATACCAGCTTCGTTCATTATTGTCCTACTTCGTTCAACTAAAGTACGATTCATTCGTTCTGCCTTCCCGTTTAGCTCTGGCGTGTAAGGGGTGGTATAATCTAACATAATTCCTTCATTTTTGCAAAACTCTTTAAATTCTTTTGAAGCGTATTCGCCGCCATTATCACAACGTAACATTGATACTCTAGTATTAAATTTTGAAATCGTCATGCTTACATACTCTTTGAATTTACCAAAAACTTCACTTTTATTTTTAGTAAATAAGTAATTGCAAAATTAGAAAACCCATCAATAAAAGTAACAAAATACTTATAACCATCTGATGTAGGAGGACTTATTGGACCACATACATCTGAATGTATTATTTCTAAAAATCGTCCACTTTTTGTTCGCGTTCCAAAAGGTAACCTTGACATTTTCCCCATAACACATGATTCACAAAACTCGATATTTGATAAATTTACGTTACTGTCAATGCCCATTACCATATTACCTTTGATTAACGTTTTTAAACTTTCAAAATTAATATGCGCAAATCTTTTATGCCAGGTGACCATTTCATTATCTGTACTTTCAACACTTAAGCATTCAGTATTAATTAATCTAAAACTAATCTCATATAAATTGTTACGAGTGCCTAATCCTATCAAGTTACTGTTTTGAAACATTTTTACAATTCCATCTTTAAATACAGTAGTGATGTTTGCCTGCTCTAACTGTTTAACTGATAATAAATTCTTTCTTAACTCAGGCACGTAAAATACATTTTGGATTGTACAATTAATTTCCTTTTTGTTTACATAACTAATTACTTTAATATTACCTGTAGCCGTAGCTAATACACACTTATCATTTTTGCAACTGCAATTTTTATCGGATTATTCAGTAGCATTATATTAGAAAAATAATTTTTATTGTTGACCATATGATTGGTGCAACCTGAATCTATGACAAAACTGATTACTTCATTTTCATTTACATTTAAAATATCATTCATCCCTTCAGTCATGAAACAAACACTTCTATCTAAATTTGTATCGCTATTATCACATGCATTATCTGAATTTGAGTAATGGCTATGTTGCATATTATTAACATTTCTATTAAAATTACCTCTTCCACCTCTGCTAAAATTGCTGTTTCCCCTAAACTGTTGATAACGAAATTGATGGCCTCTAAACTGATTTCCATTTTTCCCTCTATATTGCCATTGATTATAATTTTCATTTCTTCCTGCTGCCTCTTGTTCACCATTTCTGCTACTACTTGCATATGTTTCATATCTTCCCCTGAAGTTTCGTCCATTTCCATTCTTCCAACAGTTTGTTTTAAAGTGGCCTTTTTGTCCACATTGGTAACATAATTTGTCTTTCACATTTGAAATAAAAGCAACTCTTTCTTCTGTATTTTCAGCATCACTTGCACATTTTCTTTTTCTGCTTCTTCCTTCAATTTCACTTTTACATCTTCATATTTCAATTTTTCACTTGGTAAATTTTCTAAGACTGTTACAATTGTTTCATATGACTTCGGTAGACTCAACAATAAGTTGCAAATTATATCTTCCTCCTTCATGTCTACGCCACTGCTCTTCAATTGTCGCACCACTTCTTCGAACTGCATTAAGAACTTTTCCATACTTTCACCCTCTCTCAATTTTAACGATAATAACTTTTTCTTCAAATACATTTGTCCTTGTAAATCTTTCTTTTCATGTACACTTTCCAAACATTTCCACATTTTATAAGCTGTATCCTTTTCCCGTAAATTTTCTAATTGATTGTCTTCCACACTTTGAATAATAATTGATTTCGCTTTTGCGTCATTTTTCTTAAATTCTGCCTTTTTAACATCATCATTTAAACTTGTTAAATTAGTTTCCACTATTGCATTATTATATACCCCATACTCCTCTAAGATCATTTGAATGCGAAACTTCCAATTGTAATAGTTATTATTATTTAACGGTTCAATGTTGAACTTCCTTGTCGTCGAATCCATGCTTTCTAACCTCTTTATTTTTCTATGCAATTTACATCTAGATAAAACCTCGAGCACACTCTGGTCCCAAAACCTCTTAATATTTGTTACTTTAAGAAGACAAACGACTAATTTTTACCAGTTTATTTGATTCGACATTACAGCGTTAAACTTAAATTTAAAAAAACACGGCTACACCCTCTTACATTAACCGCCATAATCTCTTTTTTTTTTATTTTATTATTTGTACACTAGGTGCACTGTTGCCAAGTTGCATTTTTAGCGTATACTCTAACATTTAGGAGGTGGCCGAAACTAGAGGTTTTACTGTACCTACTTAATATTTATTTTATTTAATATTTTTGTTTATATATTTCCACAAATGTTTAGATAAATATTTACTGAATATTTCTTCAACACATTTGTTTTTCACTAATTTTAAATAAAAATATAATATTTTCTTTAATGTTGGAGAATAAATATTTTTAAATATTCATACCTAAATTTTAATTTTAAAATTCGTGTAAATATTATAAATAATGGTATACTAAATTTTTCTTAAATATAAATCTGCACGATGGTGGATAAATATTTCCTCCTATAAGTTTTATTTAAATGATTTGTGCTGCTTTGAGAAGGAACGCGTTTCGTGCAACGAATGTGCACTTCTTCAGACCTTTAAAACGAAGAAATGATCCGCTACTTAAAATAATATAAAAAATTATTATATTATATTATTTCAAGTGGCGGACCATTTCTTTCTTTTAGAGACCTGAAGAAGTCCACATTCTTTGCACGAAACGTTGCCTGAAAAACGACTTAGTGGTTTTTTGGTGCCCCTCATCAAAGAAGAACAAATCATTTAAATAAATCTGCACGTAGAAATATTTAACACAGTTTTCCAACAGACAAATATTAGAATTATATTCATATAATGTTATTGAAATATTTGGTGCTGCTTGGGAAGATGTATGAACACCTACTTCATTTTTTGTTTAAGAGGGACATTTACCTAACGCTTCATCGAGAATTGGAAGTTATACAACACACATAACGTAAGAGGGGTTAGACGAAAGCGGTAAGCTAGTTGTACGGCACGTGTTAAAACTTAAAACAATTCAGGTTCGTCCGTAATAAATACATTTTTACTTAGCGATTTTCTTAAGCTTATCTCTTTCATAACATGGATATGATTAACGGTAATATGATACAACTATTCGGAAGCTAAAATAAGATAAGACCCTTAAAAAATACAAACTTTTTAAAATTAAACAAGTAAATCTCTAGTAATCAACAGCTACCGACGAAATTCTATCGTTGCTAGATTACACTGCAAACGAATGACGTGGGGATAGACGATCGCGTGGACATTATAAACTACTGACAAAATTTTGTGCAAATGCTCTTGCCGTTTTAGATATTTTAGATTTAATTAATGAAATTTTGCAACCTGTTTTATAAAACATGCAGCTACACCTTCACGTTCGTATCTTCTTTCTATCTGTTGTAATAGTGATGCAAATGCTGTTCAAATTTAAGCATTTATTTTAATTTTTTGAGATCTAATAACTATTAAAATAATAATAAATTAAGAAAAAGTCAAGCGCCACCTTCTAGATTCAACTTTCTTACATACTATTACAAAATTTCAAGTTCAAAAATGGTAAAACGGCTTTCCAAGATTTAAAACGGTAAAGGTCTAAAAGTGTACTTTTTGTATAGGTATACGCAACTCTTAAGATTAATTCGAATGTAATACATAAACTAATCTAATGTACACTCTTTGTTTTCTGGTTGTTATTGTAAAACTATATACCGTGTGTCCCGGATAATCTAAAGCATTCTGTTTAGCATGGGAAATTTGAAAAGTCCGATATTGTAGTGTACTCTTACACAAAACTAATAAGAATGTAAGAAAAGTAATTTATTTCTATGAAATTAGGATTTTTACCGTTACAAAAAACATAATAAAAATTAAATCAAATCTTACAACGTTGCCAACTTTCCTCAATATACAGCAATACTCTCCCCTTACAAATTTAACTTAACTGGGGTTTAATAATACGCTTCGGCCTAACTCCTTGTCTCTCTTCTTGCTCTTGCTCTTGCCTAGTCTTCTTTTTTTCTATTGTCATCTCTGGTAGTATTCTTACTGTCTCTTTCTCTTAACTGTTGTCTTCTTTTTCTTTATCTTCTTCAACTTTCTACCTTACTTTCAAAATTTGATCTACGTGTCTCTTCCAAATTAATCCTTCTTCTACTACCCTGCACATATACAGGGTCACTGGTAATTGGATACATTCCTTTGAACATCTGATAGAACAAGAGGTAAGAAGTAAATTTAACCCTAATATGTATTATACAAACCTCAATGGATTTTGAGATATTTCGATTTTCAACTTTTCTTAAAAAATATGTTAAAATGTAATTTTAAAAAAAATTACGCCAACTTTGTGGAATTTTTTTGATATAATACTTGCCCATGGAATAAAAAATATCCCTTAGCATTTCCATCATGTGATAATTTCAAAGAAAAACGTGTACAAACTAATTTTTCAAAATCAGATGTGATAATTCTTTGAGGTTTTTTCAAATAATTCTCACGCTTCTTGCGTACAAATTATGTTAAAACTTCCTTGTTGCAATAGCTATCGAACAACCTGCGAATGCTACAACAAAACAGTTCAAAAAAATAATAGTAAAAATGAAGCAGTCGACGGAATTTATTTAACTGCTGTCCACCATTAGACCTTATACATAGAAGTCAACTGTAAATTAAATTAACAATAAGTACATTAGTACTTAATTTTTATAAATCTTGTTCAAAATGGGAGCCCTTATTATGTATACACGCACGCATGGCAGCGTCTTCTTATTTCTGTTTTTGCTACTCTGGTAGTCAATGTATTCCGTATGGATGCGGCAGCGTCGACTATCCTTTGTCTAAGGTCAAGCCTTGCATTAACTGGGGTTGCGTATACTATATCTTTCATACGACCACATACAAAGTAATCCAGAGGAGTTAAATCTGGACTTCGCGCTGGCCAAACTATTGGGCCTGCTCTTCCAATCTAACGGTTAGAGAAACGTTGATTCAGCAAATTCCGTACCGTCAGCGTATAATGCGCTGGACAACCGTCGTGTTGAAAAATCATTCGCGCTCTGGCGGTTAAAGGAACATCTTCTAGAAGCTCCTGCAGGGAATTTTCTAGAAAATCTTCATAGATCTCTCCGTTTAAATGTTGAGGTGAAAAGTAAGGCCCTATTAAATAGCGGCCAACAACTCCCATCCATACATTTTCTGAAAACTTTCTTTGGAAACTAGTTTCTCTTATTAAATGTGAATTTTCTCCGCCCAACAGTGCATGTTATGAAAATTGGTTATGCCCTCGCGATTAAATTTAGATTCGTCCGCCCATAAAATGTTGGTTAAGAAGTTTTCATCCTCAGCATCTGAATTTAACATAAAACGGCAGAATTCTAATCTCCTTCCAAGATCACCTTCATCTAAGCCCTGGACAGGGGTATAATGGTAAGGATGGCATCCAACTCCGCGTATCGTAGACCAGACTTTCCATTATGACGCACCAGTTTGCCGCGCCACTTTAGCAGTTGAAGTGTCTGGGTTATCCTCAAAATGGATTAATATTTCTTCCTCATCATCTGGTTGATATACGCGAGGAGCACCGGCGTCCACTCGTCGACGTTTCACTAAACCATTTTTTGTGACATTTAGATATGTCGTACTAAATACACGAACATTCGGTGTGCGACGGTTTGGAAAGCGACGTTTATATTCCCTACAAGCTTCTGCAGCATTGCCATCACAATATCCGTATACAAATAAGATGTCGGGGTATTCTGCATTGCTATAAGCGGTCATTTTAGTTAAACAACAATAACAACGAAAATCTGCAAAACCGAACTTAAAGAACTTAATACAACTAGTTATAACAAAGAATCTTCAAATATGAATTTAAGATTGTCAAAAAGTTATACGAGTGAAACATCATGTTCTACCTTCAGTTGTTTATCCGCCCACTTCACATGGAAAACGTATAAGGTCTAATGGTGGACAGCAGTTAAATAAATTCCGTCGACTGCTTCATTTTTACTATTTTTTTTGGAACTGTTAGTAAGATTCGCAGCTTGTTTGATAGCTATTGCAACAAGGAAGTTTTAACACAATTTGTACGCAAGAAGTGTTAAGAATTATTTGAAAAAACCTCAAAGAATTATCACATCTGATTTTGAAAAATTATTTTGTACAAGTTTTTCTTTGAAATTATCACATGATGGAAATGCTAAGGGATATTTTTTATTTCATACGGAAGACCATAGTGTTGGGGAAGTATTCCATCAAAAAAGTTCCATAAAGTTGGTGTATATATTTTAAAAATTACATTTTAACATATTAACATCAACTTTGTTTAAGAAAAATTGAAAATCGAAATATCTCAAAATCCATTAAGTTTTGTATAATACATATTAGGGTTAAATTTACTCCTTACCTTCTTGTTCTATCAGATCTCTAAAGGAATGTATCCAATTACCAGTGACCCTGTATACCTTATCTCCCAGTTTCTCATCAATCTCGCACTCAACCCACTTTTTTTGATTCGGGTTACGATAATCTCTACAATATACTAATTCAGCCACAGCATACCTCACTTCTCGGCCAACCTCACTCGTTAACTTAAAATCTATCATTTTTTCCCTAGCTAATACATCCAGTCTTGTTTTAACCTTATACTAGACGGAGTGACACGCGTTGCGATGTGTACATCGTTTCTATAACTAAATATATATCGATTCATTAATGCCTCAAAAGACACATCGGCATTGGTTACAGAGTTTTCGGCTAAGCTTCGTTGAAGGGTGGAAAAAGGTGGTGATGTCACATGCTTTATTCCATTATTTGCCAAAAATTTAAATAGAGCATATCGGCTTAGTATCATAAGGTAACCTCTTAACCCGATAAATACCACACGTCGTACTCCAAGCCAACAATTCACTAGTCTCAGGCGTTACTTCCAATTGGCTATACGCATTCAGAAAATCTAACTTAGTGAACCTCTTTCCACCTTGCAACGCTACAAATAATTCTTATATCCTAGGTAAAGAATGATTGACATCCTTTGGAAACTTATTAATAGTAATTTTATAATTTGCGTCCTTCCCATTACTTTTCATAACTGGTACAAGCTTAATACTTTTTCAATTAATTACCCCTTGTTGTTCCAGTTTTTTCAATTCTAAAATGACATTTTCTTTGAAAGCTAATGGTATAAGCCGTGGTTTATGAAGAATAGGAATAGCGTCTGCCCTCAATTCTATAGCTACTTTTTCATACTTATATGTTCCTAATTCTGATTGAAATATGTCTGAATGTTTGTTTACTAATTCTTTTAACGTTATGTCATGCGACATTTTGCCTATCATTAAACTTGACACCTTCAACCCAAATATTTTAAATAAATCTCTACCTAATAATAATTGCTTTGCATTCTTAACCACTATTAATGTAAAACTTCGTTACATTATTCAAATGAATTTGGACTTGAATTTGTCTTATGGGGTTAATACTTGTGCCGTCATATGCTTTTAATATAATTGTTATCGGTTGCAATTCTACATTCGAAAACTCTTTCTGATACAATGCAAAGGGCATACATGACAGACTAGCACCTGTATCTACCTCCATCAACATATTTTTATTATTAATTAAAGCATTTGTACCTATTGGTTCTATATAGTTACTCTCTTCCGTTCTTGTGGTATTGAACAGTTCTAGCTCACCTCCTTTTTCCTCGATCTCCGCTTCCGCTTTAATACAGTTGTGGGTCAACTTCTTACATGCAGCCGCAATATGCCCAGTTCCCTTACAACTGTTGCACTTGAAGTTTCTAAATTTGCACCACTTAAAATTGTGATTGCCCCGGTTACACCTAAAACGTAACAAGTCTGATGTTGCTACTTTGTTCTTTCGTTCCGATTGAACTGCCCCCGCTTGCTCGTGTGCTCACATTTTACTCTGTGGCTTCTTCTTTACATGCAGTAGTTTATTTACAGTTGCTTGCTTATTCTCTTTTAATGCTGCTTCTTTTGTCAATGTTAAGTCTAACATGTCTTCTAATAATTTCTTAGGAGTTTCTTCACACAGTCTGTCTAAAATTGGTCCTGATTTCATACCTGTTACAAACTTGTCAAGCACTCTTTCATTGAAAGCCTTTCCGAATTCACATTTAGCCGCTAGCTTCTTTACCTTAACGTACCACTCGTTCGTACTCTCTTCACCTTATCTTAAAGTATCAAAAGCTATTGGCTTACGGTACAACGACCTTTTCAATTAAAACTGCTTCCCTAATAGCTTTACTAGCTGTTCGTAATCACCATCACTAGGCTTCCGTGGATACATCAAATTCTTTAAAATTTTATAAACTTGTTCATCTACTGACGTTAGGAGGATTGAGACTTTACGCCCTTCCTCTACCAGATTTGCAATAAATTGTTGCTCCAGACGTTCGCTAAAAATTTCCCAATCTTGCCCCAATTTATATTGGTTAAAAACAGAACCCATTGAAGCATCTACTACTTTAATATGGCTACTCAACACCTTTGTACTGCTCGTACCTTCTGTAGTCATAATCGTAATCCAATTAATAATTGAGCGACTTAACCTCACCGCAACACGTGTCTTCCAATTTGCTTTTTAAACAGAATTTTTTGGAACTCCTCCCGATAAAGCTAATAACCCTTTTATACTCGTCGCCAAATTTGTAGTGTACACTCATGAAATTTAAAAATTGGACACCACAATTTTTGTAAACAAAAGTTTGCACATTGTGAAGCGGGCTTAAGGGTATCATTTACAATTCTAACAGCAGGTAGTCTCAGTAGGGGTTATCTTATAGAAGGACTGTAGAATGAATCATTACACTAAGCACGTTTTAGAAAATAGGTAATTTACGTTGCTTACTTAATTTTTTCTTTAAAGAATATATTTGAAGGTATCGCTAATTAAACACCATAGCTCGATTAATTATCGAATCAAAATTTTGTTTAGGAAATGTTTACAAAATAAAATTAGAAATAATTTTGATTTAAAAAACGTCTACAAGCAATAACTTTTAAATTAAATCAAAAAACTAAACATGGTTATTTGGGTTGACTGATTATTACTTATTTTTAAATAAATCTAACCTACTAATTATTGTAAGTTATTAAAAAAATCATTAAACTCTCTATTCATAATATTTAGTCCTTACAAAATGTATATTTTATGACGTTTCATTTTTTCTGTAGTTAATATAAAAAGTGAAAATAAAAACTAAGGCAATTCTTATTGTCAACGTATATATTTAGTTTTTGACAAGAATTTATTACATAATTATAATTAAGATACCAAGTTATAGTTTAAAATTAAATGAAAACTTTTTTTTTAATTAAATAAAGAAATCAATAATGGGTGTGACCTCCATTATTATTGATACATTCTTGGAGGCGTCTGCTCATTGACGCTATCAAGGTATCAATATAATTAATATTAATCGTTTCCCATGCGGTATCAATGGCTGCAATTAGTGCATTACGGTTTACTGGTATAAAATTTGGCCCTTGTTGTCTTCGGATAACAGCAAGTATTCGAGCCCAAACATTTTCGATAATGTTAAAATCTGGGCTGGCCAGGGTAACAGCTCCAAGTTATTTGCTTGTATCCAGTTGCGCACAACCTGCGAAGTCATCATATCCCGATAGTTAATTATCGAATGTTCCAAGAAAATATGTGTAAATAGTAAATGGAATCTACTAACGTAACGTTAAGTCGTTAATTATAGTTACATAACTCTCCTTTCATAAGATATAGTTCATATTAATATGCTTATTGTAAAGCTTCGTACACACCTGAACAACAAACCGAGGAACAAACAGAACAACGAACCGAACGGCAATCGGAACATTAATTTGGACGGTGCTACGTACGAATTTTAGAACAGATTCGCAAGTCCTGATTGTTCCACGAAACGGTTTGGGCGTTCCCGCAACTTGTCGGTTTTTTCTCCGACATCAAAGAAAATGCGCGCGAATGCGTTTGCAGGTTTGGACGAATCTAAACAAAACGGCGAACAAACTTATGCGGGAGAATTAAATTATTTATTTTTGTCCTCCCTTTTGTGGGTTTGTTGTGTTTTAGGTAATATTATGGAGTTGACAGAAGAAAAATGTTTTAAATTAATCAGTGTTTAAGAATGCAAGAAAAAAATGATGTCCCTATTAGCATCATTTGGGCGGGAAATTTCCAAAATAAAAAAAAGCGAAGTAAATTATAATTTTTACTCTTCTTTGTGCGTAAAAATTTGGTTGGCACTATCTTCTTGTTTTCCGCAATTTTCTCTTCTCAATAATAAATATATATATAACTGAAAACTACTGAAAATAATTATGGGAACAGCACAAACGTTCCGTTTGTTGTTCGGATTGTGGAAATCATAAAAGATCGTTTGTCGTTCTGTTTGACTTTCGGTTCGTTGTTATGTTTGTTGCTCGGTTTGTTGTTCAGGTGTGTACGAAGCAACAATTTTTTGGCGAATAAAGATTAGTTTGTGATGTAATATTAGAAACACAAATTTATATCATATCAAATTTATGACAACTTAAAACCAAGAACGTGTATGTTATTGCTAAGAAATTATTAAGGAAAAAGCGCAATTGCAGTGTAAATATTTATAATTAGATATTTTCGAAAGTTTATAAGTCCTCTATTGTAATCTTAATACTTAAAAGAAAATCCTGTCCATTAGCATTATAAGGAAATGGCTTTTACTTTATGAATAAGTTTCAATAACAATAGAATATCCTTGCTTGTTTAATTTACTTCCTTTGAGTCATATTGCTCTAAGGGTTGTTACATTGGTCATTAGAAGTATGTAATAAATAAACAATTACCTACTGTTTGAGAAGGGGTAGTGTGAACCAATAAATAAAGTAAGAAATGTAAATTCCATTTTAGTTTAAAATTTCAAGTGTTGTGAAAATGCCACCTCATCTCGGTGCTGATTTGAAAGCGCGGATTGTTTCGGAATTAGCGGCGGGCCGTAGCGTGCGTGAAATTTCACGTATGTTAGATATACCAAAAGCACCGTAGGGCATTACCGAGTAAAATGGAATCTTGAACACACTTTGGAAAGAGCCATCGGAAGTGGTAGACCTAAAGTATCTACACGTGCTCAAGATCTCGAGTTGTTTCATTACGTAACAGAACAACCATTTGCTACATACTCCAGGGCTATAGCAGATACACATTTTTCCGGATGCCGTATAACTGCACAAAAAAGATTAAAGGAGATGGGAATAAAGAAGTATAATGCTGCTGCGAAAGAAGTTCTCAGTGACGAAAATATGAGACGTCGTCTGGAATTTGCAAGGCGATATGTGAACGAACTTTTGAAATTTTGGAATCGAGTGATTTTTAGCGACGAAAAAACGTTCAATAGCCGCAACGATGGACCACTAAAAGTTTTTAGAATGGAAGGAACTCGTTACGAAAATAATCACATATGTCCTAAAAAACAAAGTGGTTATTTTTCTGTGAATGTGTGGGGTTGGGTTAGCGCGCGGGGTCCAGGAGTTTGTTGGGTTATCGATGGACGTCTTGATTCTGCTGCGTATTTAGATATTTTGGAAACTATTATGAAACCTTCAGTCGAAGTGTTTTATCCAGACGAAGATTATATTTTCCAACAAGTAAGTATTTTTATTTCACTATACTTTCTCCAAAAAATAGTTCGGGATCTGTTGAATTAACATTTTCATAATGTATTTTTGTTGTTAAAAGACAACGCCCCTATTCATACTTCGCGGGTTGTGCGCAATTGGATACGAGAAAATAACTTGGAGCTGTTACCCTGGCCAGCAAAAAGCCCAGATTTTAACATTATCGAAAATGTTTGGGCTCGAATACTTGCTGTTATCCGAAGACAACAAGGGCCAAATTTTATACCAGTAAACCGTAATGCACTAATTGCAGCCATTGATACCGCATGGGAAACGATTAATATTAATTATATTGATACCTTGATAGCGTCAATGAGCAGACGCCTCCAAGAATGTATCAATAATAATGGAGGTCACACCCATTATTGATTTCTTATATTTATTTATATAGTAATACCTTTATTTAAAAAAAACGTTTTCATTTAATTTTAAACTATAACTTGGTATCTTAATTATAATTATGTAATAAATTCTTGTCAAAAACTAAATATATACGTTGACAATAAGAATTGCCTTAGTTTTTATTTTCACTTTTATATTAACTACAGAAAAAAATGAAACGTCATAAAATATACATTTTGTAAGGACTAAATATTATGAATAGAGAGTTTAATGATTTTTTTTAATAACTTACAATAATTAGTAGGTTAGATTTATTTAAAAATAAGTAATAATCAGTCAACCCAAATAACCATGTTTAGTTTTTGATTTAATTTAAAAGTTATTGCTTGTAGACGTTTTTTAAATCAAAATTATTTCTAATTTTATTTTGTAAACATTTCCTAAACAAAATTTTGATTCGATAATTAATCGAGCTATGGTGTTTAATTAGCGATACCTTCAAATATATTCTTTAAAGAAAAAATTAAGTAAGCAACGTAAATTACCTATTTTCTAAAACGTGCTTAGTGTAATGATTCATTCTACAGTCCTTCTATAAGATAACCCCTGCTGAGACTACCTGCTGTTAGAATTGTAAATGATACCCTTAAGCCCGTTTCACAATGTGCAAACTTTTGTTTACAGAAATTGTGGTGTCCAAGTTTTAAATTTCATGAGTGTACTCATACACAAAAGTAATAAGAATGTAAGAAAAGTAATTTATTTTTATGAAATTAGGATTTTTATCGTTACAAAAAACATAATGAAAATTAAATCAAATCTTACAACGTTGCCAACTTTCCTCAATATACAACAGATATATATGTTCCCAAAGTGTCTTTAAGATATTTTTACTATCGGAACACTTAACAATATGTACTAGAAATCGTTTTGCGTAATAATTTTTAAAATTTAACCAAACATATTAAAAATATTTGAAATCATATTTAATAATATTTCAAAATGTACGAGGTTTCAAATCTCAGTCCGATTTCTTTTTTTAGTTGTATTATTGTTTTAAAAGAACAGCGTTTAATTTCTATCGGTAAAGAGTTATAAGTTTTAATTTTATTTTACTTGAACTGACAATGGATTTATTAGAATATTTACATTATGAAACATTTAGTTTAATTGTTTAATAATACGGAGTTTTTGGATATCGTCAAATTTTCTGCGCATGAGCATACATCATTACGCATGCGCAGAAGAACTCACGTAATTTTAGCGTTTGATTTTCCGATATCCCAAAACTGTTTAATTGAATATTATTCTAATAAATCCATTGTCAGTTCAAATAAAAAAAGTAAAACTTTTAATTTTGTCTCTTCACCGATGTAAATTAAACGCTGTTCTTGAAAATAATAATTCAACTAAAAAAGAAAAGACACTGGGATTTGAAATTATATTAATAGTATATTATGCTACTAGGAGTAGAACGCATTCTTTTTGTGTTGAGCGAAGGTATTGCGGCCGAAGCGCAAGCATATACTATTTTTTCTTCAAGCGTAAAAAAACCAAATTCTTGAAGTAATTGAGATGGTTTTAGAGTGAATAGGCAACAGCGTTAACTCAACTTTACAACTGTCAAACAACATTATTTTTGTTGTGTGTATTAACACGGTTTGTAAAAGGAAAATTTTTGTATTAATTTGTAGAGTAAGAAAGAAAGCTATAATTATTTAACAATGCAACAATAGTAATAATTAACTCTTATTTCAGATGAAAACTTAAAACAAACATTCTTTTGTAGTAACTATATAGTGGAAAAAATACCTATTTCTTATTTATAGTAATATTAAAGGTACAATTTTGTCGAGTTAATAATATTTAATCCACTACTTGCTGTTTTAGAACTGACATTGACGTCATTATAGTCGTGATGGATTTCATATTCACTTGACTGGGATATGCTCGATGTTGCGGTGGAAGTACTAGGCCTGTTAAGATCACCTGATGTTACGGTAGATGTGTTACCTTCATCGCACCCTAATATTTTATTGGCAATTTCACGTTTGTTTGAAAGGGAGTCTTCGATGTATCCCTCAGCTACATTGTTAGATTTCCATCCACCGTGTCTTTTTAGAGTGGTAATGTCTCCACCATTGTCAACTAACAATGTAGCTGAGGTTCGTCGCAGTGTATGACCAGTGTATTCCTCTGGATTAGGTAGTTTTAAAAAGTTGCCACTTGTTTTGGTATACCTGAAATTTTATGTATCCCCATAACGACACGGTGGCATCTACCATTTTGGTATTTTAAAAAGAATCTTGTTATGTTGATGTCATTAGGTCGAAGTGTCATATATTGTCCACATAAATTTAAATAAAAATCTCCAACTATGGTAAATGTCCGTGACTTATTCGTTTTAGTATTAGGAATTTTTACTAGTATTATACGTTCCAGGTCTTCGATATCCTGTATTCTTAAATTGATTAGTTCGTCGCAACGACATGCCCCACTAACTCCGAATATTAATACGATCTAAGAAAATAGTATCTACTTTAGCGATTGAAAAAGTTATATTTGAAATTACCTTGATGGCCAAATATTCATTGTTTGGCGCATTTTGTAAAAAGTTATTAAAATGTTTTTTGAGAAAACTTTTGCTTTTTTGGTTGATACCCATCAGCTTGGCGCTTCAAGAAGGAAATTAATTTTGCGTAATTTTTTAAGTTTATGTCATGCTTAATATTTAATTGGCACTTTAGCATGGAATATTGTGCCCATAATGACGAACTTTTCATAGTTTCCGCCAAATGGGAAAAATACGCTAACATAACATTTTCTGTGTAATTGATTATATTATTTTCTTGCGCCCATTTCAAAAATTTATTGTAAGCAAATTCATATATTTTGCGCGATTTGTTGGGGATCAAATTTTCAACTAAGGCATCGGCGATTTGTTTTATTTTAGGTGGAGTTCCTTCAATTTGCGACATTTTTAAAAGTTTAAATTTTAAATGGCGTTTCTGCTTAAAAGTGCTAATACCTCTACCGGCAAACTAAGTTACTAATTGAGCGTAAAATAATAATATTATTGTACGCCGTAAAATAATGTAGTCGTTCTATATATTCAACGCGGTATAGTAAAATTCATATTTTAGCACGCTTGAAGAAAAATACTTTTTCAAATATTTTTAATATGTTTGGTAAAATTTTAGAAATGTTAATGCAAAATGATTTCTAGTACACATTGTTGTTCTGATAGTAAAAATATCCTAAAAACACTTTGGGGACATATAAATCGACCTTTTTAAATTCGTCATGTTAAACACAATTCTTCAGATTTTCCGGGACACACGGTATATACAGTGACCGACAAAGAGTTTGCGACAAAGTTCGTCAAAAAACAATGTTTTTTATTCTTTACTGTTCATTGGTAGACTAATAAATCAAAATTACTGGATTGTGAAGTTTATTTGTTGGTTTTGTTGTGTTTTATGGAAATCAAACGCAAAAAATTTTGTTTTCTCAATATTTCCGGAAAACTGATATTTTTAAAAATTCGTTATTTTTTTTTGAAAATTTGCACATAGACGTATAATCTAATTTTGAACAACTTTTTTCTTAGGCATTTTTCAATATCTTCTCATTTAATTTCACTTTTTACATATGTAAGGGATATTGTTTAAATTTGCCGCCATGACAGTGGTCACATGACATTTGTCAAAGTGCTTTCTTTTGTCATTCAATAAGTATGTTGAATTTATTTGCCAAAAGAAATTTTCGGATATCTCAATTATAAAAATTTTTCTCATTTGATGCAAACTCTTTGCCGGTCACTGTATAATGATTGTATTTCAACTTAATTTGTTAGCTTATGTTTTTTGTCTTTATGGAGTTGCGTACAAAGTTTGTAGATTGTCCTTAAGTTTGTTATTGTTAATAATTAATGGCTGAAAGGAGCACCCTCTAATTAAGGGTGCAAAACGTTGCTTCAAACTAGACCTGAGTTTGTTCGTCTAAAACAATCCTTTCTTCCAAACAAAGCTTCCAGTATTTTTATTATTCACAGGCAAAAATTAATCGTATTGTAATTTAAGCATTATAAACCACAATTTCATTCAATAATTTTTTTTTATTATTTACTTTTGTTTTGAGAAGCAAATAATAATTCAAATTTTTTTATGTTAATTTTTAATGACTACACGTGACTGCGCTTAACTCATACATAAGTTATACAACAAAATTAATAAGCCTTTAGCTCCAACAAGGCGTTCACTTTGCAGAACACAACGTACAACGCTTCTAACAATTACCTACCTGAACCTTTGTGATCGATTTTAGCACAAATTAATTACCGTAAAATGTTAGTGGTAATTAGCAGTTAGTCTGTACAAGTAAATCAAATATTTACGATATCCTCTTTGTCAAAATATTAATCACATAATGCTTTGTAATCTATACCAGAACCCTATTACGTTAACCGCCGTCTAGTTTATGGTTTACTCTTGTATTAAGTTATTAACAGTTTTTCGTACACAAAACAAAATTTTAGAATCTTTAGTAATGCCATCTTAACTCTAATTAAACGTTAAATTAAGGTCCTTTGTAATGCAATATTTTAAGGATGTTTAATTAAACTACAACAAATTTGATCTATTTGTAAACTCGTACTCTATCTTAAATGAACCTGAATAATTGACTCCAAAGTTTATTTCAATATTATCAGAGAAAAGAATTGTAGTTCAACTCATAATTCGCGCCTTTGCGAATGGTATAGAAATGATTTTGATGTATGTTATTCAATTTCGATGAAACATACAAGTTTTCGACCCTGAGGATGGATTAAACATACGAAAAATTGGTTTTTTAAAAGTAATTTCTCAAGGGTTGATCCTGCAAAAAAAATGTCAGAAAACCAAATTCTATACATTTTTGTGTGAAAACTTATTTTGTAAGTCTGATGCGTAACGAGTAACAGCGTTTGGAAGGGAAAGATCCTATTAACTGGATTATTATGTACTAAGTTGGTGTTTTAGTCCTACAATCACTGAAACAGTTCATAAAATAAACGTAAATAGATAATATGCTGTTTTTTCATTTATTCAAAGCTCAAAAAGTTTATATAGATATTTGTAGAAAACAAAATTATAATGGGAATATATCATTTTTTTGATATAATCTACATACACTTTGGTTCAATTTTTAAAATTTGTTTTTTTTCTATTTTGAGTCGCTTACAGAGCTATAAAAGCACCCAAATGAGTTTATTTATAGAAATTGAACAATTTTTATTCCGAACGGTGTTAACACTGATATTAAACGTCAAAGCTGTCATTACGTTCGGCGTGCGTTAATTTAAATCGTAATTAATGTGCAGTAGATTTATTTATTTACTTACTTTTATTTCAAAACATTTTCTTAAAAATTAAGCGTAAGATAAATGTTCTAATTTAACTTAGACTAGCATTTAAACCAAAATTTAATGAAAATATAGCCACCCTAGCAATTATACTTAAAAATTCCCTAAATTTAAAAACTCTCCTTTATTTTAAAATCAATCTGAAAAGCTCAAAATAGAAAAAATATTATAAAAAATTTATTTCAAAAGACATTTTAGCAACTTGTACTTTCGAAAACGAGCTGCAAAGCTCATCATTATAGACACAATTTTAAAATTTAAATTTTGATACTATAAACACTATTAATAAGGAAAATGTTTAGTAAATCTACAAAAAATGATAAAAGCTTACTATTATAAAAGATTTGGTGCATAAAACTTTAACACAAACACCGTTAACAATTAGTAAACCTTTTACTTTGGTCCATATTAAAAAAAAAGGACGGTATAGTATGTCCCGGATCGACTATAAAGAGAAAAAATTCATATTTTTGTTTTATCAAAAATTTCACACTTGATGATTTCACATGCTTGTTTTAAACCCCCAGAACACAAATAAGTTTTTTATTTAAGTTAAACAGTTTTCGAATGTCTTTTTTTCTTCAAAATCGAAATTTATACTTTCCTTCGTAATTTTTAGAAGTAACTGAAGTATGCGAATTTTATTGAAAAATACAACCAACAGCAGAAAGTCACATTTTACGGCCACCGAAAAGTCCTGAATAGACTTTTATTTGTGGGGTCGTTTAAAACAAATTATGTACAGTGAGATACTAGACAATGATGATGATGGTGCAATTTCAATGAATTGTATTGAAATCTGTGCAAAAAATGGAGGAGCATTATTTGAATAGTAAAGCTTTTTAAAAATTTATTTCATTATACCATTATTTGTTAAATTTATTAAATACAACTTGTGCCCAATTTGAATATTTTTTAGCAACGGGAAGCCATTTGCATTTTGGAGGTTTGAAAACAAACAGAAAAAATGATGAATTTGTAGTTTGAGTTTTAGTAGTCTACCTTGAACTCTTGTTTGTTTGTTTTAAGTTTCTTGTTTTCGGAAGACCAAATCTCGTTGCACTTTATTAGAGATTGTCGTTTGGATGGTTTTTGTGAGTGCTGTTTTAAAACCATTTAATCATCCTACATGGTTCTACATAGCCTCTCTAATGTTATGTCATGTCATGTTCGTTATTTACTGCTTTTCATGTAACTTGCAATATTACTCGTATTATCGTCGGTAACTAACTAATCAGTGTTGGCTACCCATTAAATTTGCTCCAAACATTAAATCATTCACCGTACAACTTATACTTATAATAATTGGACTGACGATTTTGTTTTTAACAAAGTAGTCAATACAAAGTTTAAGCTAAAATTCAAGGAATCTGCCAATTCTTAGTTATATTTATATCATGTTTTAATGCAAAGTTCCACGTCATCTCGCGTTATTTTACGGTTTAAAAAATAATTAAATCAATTTAATTTTACCCAAACCAGTTTTTTCTTTGAACACCCGTTGAATATGTTATAATATTGCGATGGCATCGATTACAGCCGATTGTCTTAAATATAGAATTGTTAATAAATTTAATAACTGTAATTAATTATATATATATATATATTATACGGCAAAATTACAGTTGTGTAAGTAGGGTTGCGCTTTTGCAAAAAAGTTACGCAAATACCTATATTTTTTAGCTTAAAAAATGAAGAAAAAGTTATTCTGTTTTTATGTTTCCTAATTTTGTTAATTTAATTTTTTACAATTTCTTATGTGAACATTGATTATATTCTTGGCAAAATGTCCGATGCTACCCAATATACCCAATATGAAGAGTCTTTGTTATACAAATTGATGTTACTTGGAATTTAATTTAATGTTACATTTAAACATTTTTCAATTTTTGTTTGTTTCTTGACCACTGTAATAACTATAAACACGAGCTGTTCTACATCGTGCTTCACTTCGCATACTTTAAGACATATTTTGCATTTTGATTTTGAAATAATTTGATGATCGCGCGGGAGAATTAAAATTCGTCGTAACATATTGCTTACGACATACGTTTAGTGTGCTAGTAAAAACAAGTTTTAAATTTTTTATCTTGAAAATCAATGAGTATATTTAAATTACAATTTTTTTAATTTAGAACCTTAACGGAATTACTAATTCGAACAAAAATAACATTAAAAGTTTGTTTTTTAAGTTTATCAATAAAGAGACTCAGTTCTCTTGCATGGTTACATTTTACTTTGAAGATTTAGAAATTCTGAATCTTGGAAAACTTACTGTCAAGTCAAAATCCAGAAAACAATAATCTTAACAGAATTACTAATGAATTAAAAATAAGATTAAAAAATTACCTTATTTTAACTTTTTTGTATTTAACCTAAAATAACAAAAGGGCACGTTATTAAAGAATTTTTGAGAGTCTTTTGAGTATAGGATAGAGAATATCTTGTCTCAAAATTTTGAAACCGCCCATTTCGTTGCCAATTTTGAGACAAATCTACCTGAGATGTAGAAATCAAAAATCATAGCTGAATTACCAATTAAATTAAAAATCAGTTTATAAGGAATACCTTATTACTCTTAAAGCTTTTAAGATTATTAATGTCTTAGAGATTTAAAATTTTAAAGATTTTTTAAAATATTTCGGTAATTAAATTGAAAATTTCTCTTCTCAAACATTCAAGATTATTTAATGTACATTTTAGTTTCAAAACAGTATGGGTGGTCACTGAGAAAGTGAGAATCATAGCGGAATTATTAATTCAATTTAAAAAATAAGGTTACACTTAAGTTTTGTTTCCTGATCTCAGACAAAGACACAAGATAGTATTTTTGAAATAGAAAATACTTTGTTTATAATCTAAGAAAATGCCAACAGTTAAAAGTAAGGACATGTGCCCAAGTACTTGGCTTTATCGTACACTCGTGCGATTTAAGGCATTGAAGCTGTTACTTAGATAGCGATATGCACGTAAACGCACACATGTCCTTACAAAACTGTTGCATTTTCTTAGTTTATACTATCATACGTGTCAATGTTCATACACGAGATGTCGTCAGACACACATTTTGAAAGACTTTGTTTATAATCTAGGAGGCCATTAAATAAACATATCAGTCTTTATTAAGGGAATTACTTAGAACTAAAAATAAAGTCAATAAAAGTAAGTTAACTTCTTTATCTTATGGAACAGAAGGATATAAGTTTTCTATAACTTTTATTTAGAATATTGAAGAGTTTTAAAGAATATTTTGGGAATTGAATATATCTCGTTTTGAATTTCGAAATCAGTTTCAAATTTTGAGACAGCATATGTATTTGTACATCTAGGCTGCTGAAGTGTTGGGGGTCATTATGTATAAACTAACGGTATCAAATAAAAACTTAGTAAGTCATGAAATTTTCTCTGTCTGTTGCTAATTTTTTTAACAAAGTAGATACAAACTTTAGGTTAGAATTTGAGCTTTACATTTCAAATTTTGCAAATTCTTAATCCTTTCAACTAAATCGGTTCTTTTCGTTTTAGTTGGGATAGTTTTCTTGAGTTGCTAATTTTTTTTTTATTTTCTTTAGATTTCGTTGTTACATATCTTTATGCGAGAGCAGCAAGTTTTTATGGTAGAATTTTTAAAGCTGATGGAGTTTGACAGTACAATTCTTGAGTTGCTAATTTTTTTTATTTTCTTTAGATTTCGTTGTTACATATCTTTATGCGAGAGCAGCAAGTTTTTATGGTAGAATTTTTAAAGCTGATGGAGTTTGACAGTACAATTCATGTACAGTGGATTTGTTGATGAATTTCAACAAGAATATCCTGAGGTGGTATTTTTATAAGCAATTTAGACATATTGTAACTTGTGGTGTGAACCATTTCTGAGAAACTGGCAGTGTTTGTCGTAAAGAAGGAAGTAGCAGGCCTAAGAGACGCACTCAGAAGGTGGTTGAAAATGTTCAGCAAATCAAGACTTAAAAGCCAACCACTTCAATTCGCTACCTATCTCCACAAACAGTGCTCACTATTGGGATCTGTCAAAGAATTCTATAAAGAGACTTCTGTTTATAAATTGATAGAACATTGTAACGATTGTTGTTTACAAAATAACAAAAAAAAGCGACTTCTAGCGGAACAACCTAAGGTAAAAAACACTAAAGGGAATTTGGCTCGATGTAGCGCACTAAGTCCGTGGAGGATATATTATTTATAGTAGTTAGATCAGCAGCGTCCGGCTTCGTCGGAGAGTCGCGTAGGTCTCTGAAGAACTATGAGAAAGTAGACTGCTGGTCTAACAAGGCGCCACCTGCTGGATAAAGAAAGAAATAAAACCGACCAACAGGAGATGAACAGGTTTTACTTAAAATCTAATACGCCAAATCAAACACAAACCAGAGAAAAAGACAGACAATTCAATACAACAAACAAATCTTAAAATATTAGGAGAATGTGACAGAAATAGAAAGACTGTCGCATATCGTTACGTGCGTTAGCAGCAGACTCGATTAGCAATAAATAAGGCTCGAGTTATACTCGAGTTAAAATTATCATTCCAATTAAAGATTGGCTGCTATTAAGGCTCTGCGTACACATATCACTTACACATGGAGATTTAAACTAAACTTAAACTAGGATTAAAGGGTAAGTACCTCCCACTAACCCAAAAGGCCTCTTGTGTCCGCGACAACTGCTCTAAATAAAGCGCCCCAGCTCTTAATGAGCTGATTAAAACAAACGTTCGGTTGAGGAGTGTACACCGAATAATAATTTACTTAAATATTAGAAATCAAGCCGTACTATGTCATATGTACTTAAGCTTTATACGCATTATTATTATGAATAAGTGGCTTAAATACTAAAACTTAGCTGTAATCGGTAGAATGTATTTCCGAAAATGAAGGTGTTCTGCTAGCGACGGTATCAACAGTACAGGAGGTTAGATAGTCCCAGGATTCCTCTTAGGGGAGGTGTGCGGAGAAGAACAGAATGCGATTGACTCCCTAGATGAAGTTGTGCAGCATAACCAACCCATGTAGACGTAGTATCCACCGGTTGTCTGCAACTTAACTAATGCGAAACCGTGGTGTGGTCTTTACTTGATAGGGAAGGTTCTTAATCAGCCACTCCAGCACCCTCAAGAGTTATCCAAAGATAATACCCAACGAGAACATAAGGTCGAACGCAATGTGCTAAAAGCATACGCAGCAATTACAATTAATACAAATAGAAAAGAAAAGAAAACAAAATGTACTCACGGTGAATTTAGCCGGATTAAACTTCAACACCAATTTGAGTTGGAAATCTTGAAACCCACGTTAAATAATTTTTGTGAAAATTTTACTTCAAGGAGTATACTAAAACACCTGCGTGTACGAAACGAAAAGAGAAGATGTCCTCTGTATTAGTCTAGAAAATCCAGTCTAATTTAATTTTCCGCCAATAGAAAATTAGCAAAATTGACTTTCGTTGCAACATACTACTCGCGACACACGTTTTAAGACGGCTCACGACATACGTCCTACATTCAAAAGATAGAAACGTAACAAAATAATTTCGTTGCGTGTGTGCTACTGTACACTCATGAAATTTAAAACTTGAACACCACAATTTCTGTTAACAAAAGTTTGCACGTTGTGAAGCAGGATTAAGGGTATCATTTACAATTCTAACAGCAGGTAGTCTCAGCAGGGGTTAGTCTTATAGAAGGACTGTAGAATGAATCATTACACTAAGCACGTTTTGAGAAAATAGGTAATTTACGTTGCTTACTTAATTTTTTTCTTTAAAGAATATATTTGAAGGTATCGCTAATTAAACACCATAGCTCGATTAATTATCGAATCAAAATTTTGTTTAAGAAATGTTTACAAATAAAATTAGAAATAATTTTGATTTAAAAAACGTCTACAAGCAATAACTTTTAAATTAAATCAAAAAAACTAAACATGGTTATTTGGGTTGACCGATTATTACTTATTTTTAAATAAATCTAACCTACTAATTATTGTAAGTTAATTATTGGATACGAGAAAATAACTTGGAGCTGTTACCCTGGCCAGCAAAAAGCCCAGATTTTAACATTATCGAAAATGTTTGGGCTCGAATACTTGCTGTTATCCGAAGACAACAAGGGCCAAATTTTATACCAGTAAACCGTAATGCACTAATTGCAGCCATTGATACCGCATGGGAAACGATTAATATTAATTATATTGATACCTTGATAGCGTCAATGAGCAGACGCCTCCAAGAATGTATCAATAATAATGGAGGTCACACCCATTATTGATTTCTTATATTTATTTATATAGTAATACCTTTATTTAAAAAAAACGTTTTCATTTAATTTTTAAACTATAACTTGGTATCTTAATTATAATTATGTAATAAATTTTGTCAAAAAACTAAATATATACGTTGACAATAAGAATTGCCTTAGTTTTTATTTTCACTTTTATATTAACTACAGAAAAAATGAAACGTCATAAAATATACATTTTGTAAGGACTAAATATTATGAATAGAGAGTTTAATGATTTTTTTAATAACTTACAATAATTAGTAGGTTAGATTTATTTAAAAATAAGTAATAATCAGTCAACCCAAATAACCATGTTTAGTTTTTTGATTTAATTTAAAAGTTATTGCTTGTAGACGTTTTTTAAATCAAAATTATTTCTAATTTTATTTTGTAAACATTTCCTAAACAAAATTTTGATTCGATAATTAATCGAGCTATGGTGTTTAATTAGCGATACCTTCAAATATATTCTTTAAAGAAAAAATTAAGTAAGCAACGTAAATTACCTATTTTCTAAAACGTGCTTAGTGTAATGATTCATTCTACAGTCCTTCTATAAGATAACCCCTGCTGAGACTACCTGCTGTTAGAATTGTAAATGATACCCTTAAGCCCGCTTCACAATGTGCAAACTTTTGTTTACAGAAATTGTGGTGTCCAAGTTTTAAATTTCATGAGTGTACAAAAAATACTTAGCTTTATCGACACACGTGTGTTTCAAGCATTTAAAGTTATCGCTCTGATAACGATATGCACTTTAACACTCACAGCCGTTACAGTTAACTGTTGGCATTTTCTTAGTTTTATACTATTCATACATGTCCATGTTACACGAGATGTCGTTAGACACATATTTTACTTAACATAATTTTCCTGAGAGATCTGCTTCCTGTCAGTAGTTTTTGAACATGATAGATAATAATTTCACAGCAAAAACTACTGTTTACTTTCACTTTTATGGATAAGCAAATTCACAAAATACGATATATTTAGGCACCGACAAGGCTCACATTGTTATTGAGAAGATCCAGTATCCATAGAAATTTAGAGAGTGGTATGCTATTAACGACCGTAGGATTATCAGACCGTATTATTTATTATTATGCATATTAAATAACAGCACGTGTTATTGCAAAATTTTAACTTTGTTGCAAATTGTTGCAAAGTTTACAAAGTTCACTAATTACAGTATGCTCAAATTAATCGTGTGTAGAAGTTTTGATTAAATTTCAATGAACAGTAGAAGTCACATTTATATATGTTCGATAGGTGATTGCAAAGTAAGTCAATTTTAATATTGCTTCTCCAGAATGTGTAACTATTTTGTATGAAATTAAAGTAAAAATACGGAATGAGTTGCACACAATTTACGTTGTTAAATTTATGGGTGAAACATCTTCTGCCTGAACAAGAATCAATCTATCAAACAGTGATTGACAATACCTACTTCAAACCCTTTTCCATTTTGTGTGAATCGTATTTTTGTAGATATCGAACAAAAACATTCATTAATCTTCATATTTAAAATTTTAAATCAGTTCAAATCTATGGCCTACCCAGTCCAGTTTTTTATTTGAACACCAGTTACATGGATTGTAGTTACTTGCATTCAGTTGCGTTATTATCTATGTTCATGTAAATCACTACGAACTTATCATTTTCAACTTTGAACCAATTACATCAGCCTTCTTTCCTGAATACAAGTATATACAGTTGATGTATTTCGTGATATTCGGAAGATTGCACACACAATGGGTTCCTAAAATAAAACTTGTTACGATAAAAGGTAAATATTTCCTCTATAAATTATCACTAATTGGATTGTTCTTCGTTGAAGGGGCACAAAAAAAACCACTAATTGGTTTTTGGTGCCCCTCCTCAACGAAGAACAATCAATTAGTTTAAACTTGTTACCTTACTTATTACTTCACCGTAGCAGTCAATAATAGTTAGAACTCATTTACGTGTAATTAAGAAATATGTTTTGATTTTATTCTAATTCGAGAATTTAAAGTTGTTATTAATAGTTGTTTTGATTGATATTAATACTATAACAAATTATTTATAATTTGACTACATTATAGACACTACAAAGCACTTTAACATGTACATACAATGTACCTACTATTAGTGCTATAAAAATGAAATATACATCTTTATGTTTCTTATAAAACTGTACAATTAAAGTTATCAAACATTATTCAACGAGTACTAGATGCGACATTCTCTGTATCTAATGAAGAATTGTTTAAGCTACTGTTGGCGAATATAAAATACGAGGATGTATTGAGATCTAGTTAGCCCTAGACCAGTTCCTTGCATAAACAAAATATTGCGTTACCATAGCAACGAACAATAACTTATTAGAAGTGTCAGTGTAAAGTTTGACGTCAAAAAAGTAAACCAGAGTCACGCAATAAATTAAATGAAAAAAGATGTCCACCGAAATTGTGAAAATCGAAAAATTGGAGTATCGAGCCATCATCAAGTACCTGTATTTAAAAGGGTTAAGAGGTAAGCAGATTTACGAAGATATGCTTAATACCCTTGGTGATCAATGTCCTTCGTATGCGACCGTCAAAAATTGGAATGCAAGCTTCAAAAGAGGTAAATTTTCCATTGAAGATGATGACCGATCGGGAAGGCCAGTTTCTGTGTCAGTCCCCGAAAATATCGATGCAGTTCATGACATGATTTTATCAGACCGTCGAATTGGGCTAAAACGGATATCTGAAGCACTGAATATTTTATACGAACGCGTTCATCATATGGTTCACGTCAATTTGGACATGAGAAAAATTGCTGCAAAATGGATCCCCAAATGTTTGAATGTTGACCAAAAGCGTGCAAGGGTAGAAGCATCGCGTTCGATCTGTGCTCGATTTGAAAACGATGTAGACTTCTTAAACCAATGTTATTATGGAGACTTACTTACGATCCAAAAAAGCAACAATCGATGGAATGGCGACACTCTGGTTCTCCAAGACCTAAGAAGTTTCGTGTCCAAAAATCTGCTGGAAAAGTTCTTGCTTCAGTTTTTTGGGATTGCCATGGAGTAATCATGATTGATTTTTTGAATAAGGGTAGAACAATAACTGGAGATTACTATTCGACATTACTGACCACTCTACGGAAAAATATTAAAGAGAAAAGACGCGGAAAGCTATCCAAAGGTGTTTTGTTTTTGCAGGACAACGCCCCTGCACACAAATCTCATGTTGCCATGCAAAAAATTCGTGATTTAGGGTTTGAATTACTAAAACACCTCCCTTATTCACCCGATTTGGCTCCGTCCGACTATCACCTCTTTCCTTAACTGAAAAAAAGTTTAAAAGGTCGTACATTTTCTTCCAACAAGGAGGTAATAGAAGCTGTGGAGGTCTGGTTTGCAGAGCAAGAAGAAACATTTTTTTTGAAAGGTCTAGAGACGTTGCAGGTTCACTATAATAAATGTATCCAATTAAGAGGAGAATATGTTGAGTAATAAAATATTTTGACATTGAAATTTTGTTTGGTTCTATAGTAGGCTAAGAATTTTTCAATATATCCTCGTACATACTTAATGCTTTAACAACATTGACATTTTTATTACACTTATTACTTTTTACTTTTGCGCTCAAAACTTTTCAAACAAAAGTTAGATTGATACCTCAATTATTATTGAAGTGATTTATTATTTAACTCCAACACTTTTCAACAATGATTACTACATCTTCTAACATTAATGTTCTATTTATATCAAATTTCGTAATGTAATTAAATTCGAAATTAACTTTAGTAGTCTATTGACGACATTGTTTTAACGCTTGAATTTCGCATAACAAACTTAATTAAAGCTTTTAATTATTTTATCCCAATTTAAACTCGAATGATTTCTTGACTACGTAATTATAAAAATTAATTAATAAGTAATTATTTTTCGTAAACACAAAAAAAATAACCAAAAAATATTATTTTATTATGAGCTCATTGTGCGTTTTTGTTACAGGACATGAACGCTCACGGCCCTTTGACAAGTAACAACAGCGACGCTGATGTTGGAGAAGTAAGCTTAGCTGATATGAACCCCGAGGATATTCGCGCTGAACTCAAAAGGCTTTATATTCAATTAGAAATCTTTAAAAACAAAACCATCCGACTTGATAATCCTCATATATCGAAAAGAAGAGGAGGACGTAAAGCGCCTCATCGTAGATTCAGTTTGCAGGTAATTTCGTTTAAGTGTCTTTCTCTACAGTTTGTCGGATTTAAATTTTCAAACCGCTTTTTTTAATTTGCCTTAACTTTAAATAATGAATAACGTTCGTGCCAAAACTTGTTAGAAGATAATTTAATTTCTCTTGAATTTATGAATATACACTTAATGAGATGCTTAAAATTACCATTATACAAAAATTTACATCATTTGTTGTTTTACATTGTCTGAATTTATACCCCACTTCAATAAGTTCGTTTTTGATACCGTTACTAAAATATCTTCTTATATTGTCAATTTGCCGCCCTTACGGTCTATTGTAATTCGTTTCTAAAAGCTATAAATGTCAGTCTTAAAAGTGAAACATTTTGCAGCTTCTATCAGTGCATCTTGGGTCATGAAATTTTTTTTTAAGAATAAAGCGTCGTTTGTTCTTTAACGGAGTGTTTAAAATAAAAACGAGTTCTTGCAAAATCGAAAACACATACAATATTGAACAGTTCATGTTTATTTTAATAATTTTTTTTTATTTGAGTTTTCTTTTATATTCATTTATTCTAATTGAGAAAATTTACCTCTTGCTAGTATTCTTTGGTTTGGTTTTCAATACATAGTGTTGAATTTCATTCAAAATAGAACAGATTTTAAATTAAATCTAAAATTTTTAAAACATGAATCAAAGTGCGCAAAAGAAAATGACACATCTACATGCACCAAATTTTTTTGTTATAAATGAAAAGTAGGTATAGAAAACTGTGTAATTGTTGTTTAAAAATTTTTTACGACATGAAATCCAAAAATAAACCACACGACACAAAAAGTGCCAAGCATTACTCTTTGGCGAGAGGTGGGTCTTTCCGAATTTTCACTCACTTACCTTTACGGAAAACTAAAGGTTCTTATAACGATTCAAAGTCGGGGTTGCAGGCACCACTAATCTTTTTAGATATACAACAAATCCTCACTAAAAATCAGGGAAAAACGTAAACACTTAAAGGACACGTTCCAAAAAAAAATAAGAAACATTAATTACGTCCGCTTTTCTATTAAAATTCAAAATATCAAACTATACAGAGATTACACCACGGCCGTGTATTATTATACACATATAAATATACGGACGAAAATCAACCTCGGTACCGGGCGCGTCGAAATGCGAAACAAGATTTTACCGACGCACAGTGTCGGGAAACCTGATTTTACGAGCTCATTTTGGCGAAAACTTATCACCTTAGAATAACAATAAAACTCATTTTCTATGTAGCTCATTAGCTATTCGGAACCAAATGAATCCTTATCGGCTTATTCCGATGAGTAAAGTGACCAAACTGGTATTAGCAGCCAAGCGAAACTCGAAACACTCTACGGAATCTAGTCCTACGTCTCTACGCGCTTTAAAGCAAAAAAGCTGCGCCAAAAAACACCAAGGCCCTATACACCCGAAGAAGCGTTGGCATTAATTATCAATGCAAAATTGACCACATATCAATATAAGCAAATCAGATCTGAGGCAAAAGCAAGAAATTATAACATATATCCTTCATATGATAGAGTGCTAAAAGCTAAGAAAGAATGTTATCCGTCAGATATTACAATTTTGGAAACCATGGGCAAGGCTCGAACTAAAATCAAAGTGGGGGTTTGATGGAAGTTTATGTCATTCAACCTACAAGCAAAAGTTCAAAGACAGCACGGACGTAATTAATTCAGACATGTTACTGACCTCGATTGTACCTTTACAATTGACAGCTATATCAGACACACCCGAGAACATAATTTGGCAAAACCCTCGTCCATCGTCAACGCGCTTCTGTACGCCCATTTGCATTCAATACATGAAAGAAAGTCAAGAATTTATCAAGAAAGAAAGTGCACACGTCGAAAATCAAATTTCTGTTCTTCAACCGACAAGCATAAACATCTCTGAAAAGGAATTTAATATTCACCACGTTCTGTTACAAACAATGCTCGATGAGAAAGTAGCTAATGCACTCTCAGATAATAAGTCATCACAATTCTGTTACATATGTCTCGCTACCCCCAACGTCATGAATGACATTGATGCTGTGCTCAGAAAACCGTGCAATAAAGATGCGTATGCCTATGGTTTGTCCACTCTGCATGCTCACATTAAGCTGTTTAAATGCATTTTGCACATATCGTACAAGTTGGAGACGAAAACGTGGCGAGTTCCAGCTAGCGAAAAGGCAGCGTTTAATAAAAAAAAGTGTACCGTCATTAAACAGTTTCGCCGAAAAACTGGACTGCTCGTCGATATTGTCAAGTAAGGGAGTTGCAATACGAATGACGGGAACACAGCTAGACGGTTTTTTAAAGAACCAAAAGTTGTTGCTGAAATTACGGAAGTGAACGAAAAAATAATTGTTAAGTTCGCTATCATTCTGCAGACCCTGACATGTAGGTACAAAGTACAAACCGAGTCTTTCCGACAGTACGCTATAGACACTGCTAGACTCTTTGTTGACTTATACCTCTGGTATAAGATGCCTGCAAGTGTGCATAAGTTACTCATCCATGGGGCTGATGTAATGGATTCACTATTTCTTCCAATTGGTCAGCTGAGCAAAGAAGCTTTAGAAGCAAGACATAAGCAATGCAGGCGCTATCGAGAGCACAACACAAGAAAAATTGGCCGTAAAGAAAATATTGAAGACCTACTCCATGCTCTTTTGATATCTTCCGATCTCCTCATCTCTAGCTATAGGCATCCACCGAAGAGAAAAACGGGTCAGCTTCCATCAGAAGTTTTAAGCATGATCGAGGTGCCAGAACATCGTGAGGGAACCAGAGAAGACGAGTCCTCAACGAGCGAATTCAGTAATTAAGTAGTTTTTTTTTTTAATTTTGTACTGCTTATTTGACTAAAATATAATTTTTAAATAGAATTTATGTTGTTTGGTTAAATACATAGATGTCTTTATATATCGCTAGAAAATCATTATAACATATAACAACTTTGAAATCCTTCTTAAGGGGCACGAGATTTTAATTTAAAATTAAGAAAAATAATTTAAATTAAAAAATTTTTATTTAATTTTTTTAAAATCTTTGTTGGAAAATAAATTGGAGAGGTTATGGCCAGCGATGTAACACGCAGAGGCACTGATGATGATGATGATCCTCTGAAGATTATGTTAAAATTGGCTATTCAACATCCGAATTAGTGCTATTTAGTGCGGTCGTAGCTTACTGCAGTTAAGTGCGTTATGGCTATTAAGCACGCCACTCTCGAACAAGCATTCGTCGCTCTAGAGAATTCCGGTACAAATTCATCTGAATTTTTGGGCCGTAATCTCTCGCAAGGCAGATGGCAAACCAGTGAGATTAAATACTTGCCTCAGTAAACCTCTCAACTAAGCCGTTCGAATCGGCGTTAAACTGTATTTGGTCACCGTGTATATGTGTCTACTGTCACGCACAACACATATACATGCGAGGGGTGCGCAACATCCGGTAACGGATATGCGACTTCAAGAAGAAGCAAACAGAAGAGTGCTATTGTATGCAGAACAAACATATTTTAGTAAAAACATGTTAATGAGCTCCTAAAATCAGATTTCCGAACACTGTGCGACGTTTACATAAAAATACAAGACCTAACAAGAAAATAGTAACAACCGAACTGAGACGGTGGCCTAGATTAAATTAAAGTACTTACACTTAGCAATGATTTGAGCTTTTTTCAGATTTTAGTCGAATCGTTGCCTCCGGACACGAAACCACTACAGACACGGCAGTTTTCAAAAATAAGAATCAAGTTACTTACAGTTAGTCTTCCTCCAAAAAAACAAAAAATCCATTTTGGGGTATACACCAAACTCTCAAAACCCACGTCGCCGCTACACTATTGTTTTTTGCACAGGAAGAGATTATTTCTCCGATGTACTCATTCAATGCCTATACGGTATGCATTGCTAATTTAGATTGCAGTTTTTAAGAGATAATAATTAGTCCGCTAGTGCGTTAGTTTCAACCTTTTCACTTTTTAATGAAACGAAAAATCTTTTGTTTCGCGAACTAAATTGTTCTTTGTTTTTATTAATAATAACGCGCGTACTTTTAATACTTGGCGGTTGTATACATTTTAAACAACTTAATCCGCTGATCTTGCATGCTTAGGTTACCTGTTACTCAATTCGAGTCTGCATAATGACTATCTTAAAAATACTAAAATACAAACGAAGAAGTACATTCCTCTTCCTAAACTTAACATACTCAAAAAGTCTTTACAAACGAAAAGCGTTACCGTTCTCGGAAAATTAAACAATTGGAATTCAGCATTTTTACACGTGGATTTGTAATCAGTGTACTGTTTAGTTTTTATCGTCAAAACAAAATATCCAATTTAGTTAATAAAAGCGACAAAATTTAAGCCGTATTTCATGGAACAAACAACGAGTTTATTAATTCAGCAAAACAAATGTGATTCTAAAAACGTAAAAAACTGTGACTATACCTTTTAAGTATAGAGAAGATAAGTTCAAATAATATATATCACTGACAACACAAACAAAGATTACCGCCAACTTGGTACAAAAACATACGTGCTTTTTCAATGCCAAAGAAATAAACCAAAACTATAGTACATTCCACTCCAAACGAGCACTTCAACAAAACCAAAATCATTTACGCATAAATATTATGTAAATTATAAATTAGGAATTTAATCTAAATATACTAGCAGCAGCATTACCACATCATATACCCAAAGAAATTGGTTGGTACAGAAAGTGCTTTGCCTTGACGTCTTTGCTCTCAGCGAAGAGTTTAAAACCTACTGTGCTAATGAAAGTTTTGCTTCCTTTACACGGACGGCCTTTTGTCTCAAAAGCCAGCGCCTTGAAAATAAAATAAATTTTTATACTTCGCTTGTCTGCTTCTACAAGCTATTTCTTCTCCTGATTTAGGAGTGGTGGTAGTATGGAGTAAGGAAGTGGCGGCTAAGGTATCGACGCAAGTAACGTCCCAAATTAGTCGAAGTCCTTTCGACCATAGTATTAAAGTATCAGGTGTGTTGCAGTCATCTCGAGAATGTCCACTTGGTTCCAAAATAATAAGGACCCGTGCCGATGTTAAGGCTCGTTGAATAATCGAGTTCAATTTGAGAAAATCTTTCTACACTTTTACTACAGCTTAGACGCTTTTATGACAGCGGAACAGGGGTTACAAGCAACATTCTGGAATAATTGACCACTGAGTCTTAAATCAACGGATACTTGAAACGACTGCATATACATATAAGTACCGGTATTTTTGGAAGGATTAAAACGTGCTATATATACATTTTCAGTGAAGTTGATTTCATTTTCTAACTTCTTTCTACATTTATTCTGTCGCACAAACTCTGAGTTTGTCTGCTTGTTGGAATATCTATATTGACAGACAGCCATTTGTCTAAAGTTTCGTTAAGATAGTGCACTTGTATCTTAGGGTCCATAGAACAAATTAGAAAAGACATAAAATACATACATATACATAGTTGTAAACCATAAAACGAACTAAAGAATGCCGGAAGGCATATTTTAGACATCGTCGGATTTCTAGACCGCCGCTAGAGATAGGTAAAGTTGCTTGAATTCATTGTAATTCATTTATAAGCGCATGTTCAAAAAAGATTTCTTTGTAGGCAAGAAACCATAATTTCTAATAAAAATGAAAATTTCCAAAGAGCGTTTTTACACAAACAATAGGTCAATTTAAGTATAAAGATGCAGTTTTTAAAAAGAAATGCTTCTTCGAAAAGTCGGGCTCCTAACAATTAAAAATCGTCATCAGAAATTATACAAACACCACAAATAAATTAGATTATATTTCATCATTATTTTCATTAGAAGAAAATTCACATTTGATTATCAGTTTGAGGCCTATTTTTCTCTAATTGAATATTAAACGAAAATTTAAAACATTTTTGAGAATTGCAAGGGATGCATCAAAATACGAAAATTATTCTACGGTGGCACCTCAGAATATCATAAACCTGCATAGTGTGGTGACAAAACCTGTGCAATTGTGGATTGGATCGTCTTGGCAAAGCATTTGCTTCAATCTTTGGGAAAACCACTATAACCTAAACAGGTCAACCTTTACCCACCTTGGTATTCATATGTAATAATATTAATGAATACGAGATGTTTAGTTTCGATAACAGTTTGTCGACCAGAGATTGTATTGTAGCGTTAAATGACATCGTCCACAAGGATCACCTCGTTTGAAAAAAAAAAGAATACCTATAGCACTGATTCAAAAAGGATAAACAAGATGAAAGTTAAATTTAATAAGGAAAAATATGGTATCTCTTTCAATAGAATTAAATGCATTTGCAAAATTAATTTTTAGAACAACTTTATCCTTGCTTTCAGGAAGATTAACAAATGAAACGAATCTTATAGATAACAGCTTCGCTACCTCTTTTTGTCACGACATTGATGAGAAGTTAAATGCTGAAAATCTGGTTATTATGATTAAAACATATTATGCGTGCAACAAATCGCCTTAAAGCATAACTGTTTGCAATACGTCTATCTCTTTAAATTTTTTTAAAAAAATAGAAAAATAAAAATAGTTTAATTGTTTATGTTAATTTTGCCGGCGAGGATAAAATTACAGAGTTTTGTTATAGCAGTAAGAACACGTCTACCTACTTCTCCAGCAGAAAAAAATTGTGCCTTTCAAAACTGTGGTCCCATGCCGTCGATACCAGGGGTGAACCATGTGAGAATGAGTTAATCTCTTTTAACACTTCTGACTAATCTACAACTAGAAATGTATGATTATATTTAGAAGGATCGGGAAATGATAGAGGCGGGGATGGACTTGGGTGTTTAGATTTCAAACCTTCAAACACGTTGGCATTGAATGAGGGGAATCTTCAGAACTTAATAGTTTGACTGCTCTTTTAATATCAAAATTACTAACTTTTAATTCCACTCATTTGAAAAGGGTTCTAGAAATACTTTGTTTTTGTTTTGTTGGTAGAGATCAACATAAAGTGAAATTTAAAATGTTTTTTTTATTTTGGATGTTAAAACATCTGAATCTTGAAAACCATTTCATTTTAAAAACTTTGTGGCATAAATTACGTTGAAGAAGTGGAGATGAAGAAGAACAACTTTGAGATGCTGACAATGACATTGACAAGTTGAATTCAAAAAAGACAAACGTCGTAAAGTAATAGAAATTAAAGTTCACGACAAGCAAATGCTTACTAATCAACAACATTTACGAAAGAAAATAGTACTTAATAAGAAATTAGGAAAATAGGTATTTTGCTCTGGGATGAAAGTAATAAAAACACGAACATGATTTCTGTCGCCAGAATAATAAAGTTAATGACATTTTACAACAAAAATTTGTATGCAATTAAATTTACAATAAAAATACACTGGTTACAAAAACGACTGCTGACACTCGAGCAAAGTTTGAATCAGAAATGCGTCTCATTTTAAAGAACTTTTTTAGAAAAAATTAGATAATTAAAAATACAATACTTTACTGTTTTTTTGGGAATTTTTAATACTATATAAACAAAGAATCTTTTAAAACACTTTGTAGGTTTTCATTACCGGTGTCACTATTACTAATAACTTTTGACGTTTCACTGTTCATGCTGACAGCTTATTCAAGATAACTAAACACAAATTTTGACACACGGCAAAACTCGGAAGATGTTATTAGTAAAATCTTTTAAAGTTCTGATATAAATATTGAACGGTACTCCAAGTTTCGTATTGTTTGTATTTAGTATTGGTTATTATTGGTTAATTCCAAGTAAGCACATTCTGAGCGCTACTTGTTCTGCTATATTTTGGCTACATTAAAACATGTTTAGGTTCTTTGTTTTTCTGAGGTTTAACGTTTACTTTCATTTACATTCGGTGACAGCCAATCGAGAATAAATGTAGCAGTACAAAACTACGCTAATAGAGCATTGTCGACCGCTACGTAAAATTTCGATGTATCGCTCAGGCAGCAAACATGTTTAGTTGAAACTTTTGGTAGCAGCTAAGAAGCTGCTTCGGTGGGCTCAGACCTGGTAAACGCAACCATAAATAAATTTCGTTTTGAATATTTCAAGTTACTTTTGGAAAACCTTTAGAATGTAATTTGATTATTACATACAGGTTGGTGCTTTTGAAAACGGGTCATAGGTTAATGGTTTTGGTATCAAAATGAAGCTAAAATTAGTCCGTTTAGGAGTCAGCTGAATATTGTCGACATCGATGGTATAAGCCTGTTAGCAAAGTTTACGGCAAATAAATCACGAACCCGCCTGTAACTACCTACAGTGCAGTAAGTTTTGACCATAAAAATGCTCTCTTGGTTTGAATAAACCATTTTCAAATAAAACCTGAATTGTTGACTTTTATTAATGATTGTCAAAACGTAGGAATGTCATAGTTGTTTAGGCAACGAATTATTGATTCATCTTGAACATCAAAATTAATAATTTGTTTTGATTAATTTTCAAAAAGACCGTGTAATTTAACTGATTTCTGATAGCGAGCGCTATGCGCAATAATATTAGCTGCGTTTTGATATCAAAACCATTTTAGTCACTTGAAAGGGCGAGCAAGAATTCGAAAAACCAGTTCACAATGCTAAATTCCTATGACCCATTTTCAAAAGCACCACCGTGTATAACCTGTGATTCAAAAATTTTTTATCAAATTTTGCCATAAACGACAAAGCAAGATATAACAGGTGTATCTTAGCTTAATTTGCACATTTTTCAATTCTGACAGATTTAATTTCAATTTGTGATTGTGTTGAAATTATGGCTGTCACCGACCACTATAAGTCTGCATTATAGAAATGTATTTTCGAAACGGTGTAAGAATTGATGGGCAATGAGTTTATTCTACTCGTGGTGCGTTTCAAGAATTCCAAAAACTTTTCCTGAAGTGATCGTGCACTTTGATCGATTTAATAATCTTTAGATTATTTTTAAATTATTTACATTTGTTGCATTAAACAGGTTCTTTAAATTGAAGTTGTTTTTGAATCTTAGGTTACTTACATATTATTATATGATGTATGCTGAACATAGCAAGTTCACTTAGAAAGAGAGCAAATTCTTCCTTATTAGAGAATTAGTTATTGCTCTGACCATTCCTGTAGGTACTTTATAGGACGTAACATAGTTATGAACTTCCCTTTTGACAAAACAAGCAAAATCTGTGAATATTACCTCAATCTGTGAAATCGTTTAGAAGTAAAGGCGCGCCATAGATAAAACCAGGCAACAAAAAATAGAATTTTTTTCCTCGCAAATAAAATTACTTTTTGTAATGCTTAAACACATTAAAACTGGCAAACAAAAAAAATTAGTCACGTCACAGTTTTATGACAATTTTTTTGTAAATTAATTAACAATAAATTTAAAAAAACTTAAACGTATAAATACTAACAAACCTGAATGACCTGATACTTTTCGGGTGTCTCTTATATTATGAATCCTCAATGCTTCTAATTAAAATAACAAACATTAGTCTGCAAGCATTGCTGGCGTGATACCCTTGATATCACTTTTCAAATGAAGTGACGTCCTAGTGAAAGCCTTTATAATACTAGTCACTAACGGCGTTCATATTTTCAGAAAAATTTAGGTTAAACGTTAAACATTTTTTTTAACTATTTGAGAATATTGAGAAAATTAGTTATTCCTCAAAAAAAATCCATCACTTCAACGAAGACTATCCAAGATCCGTGTTTTCCTTTGGCTTAAGGGGGATCAACTAATTCTGGGTTTTTATATATTTTGTTACGCCAAGACCAATAAAAGAACCATTCTTGTTCATTGCTTTAACAAAATTTTTTATTAGTCCTAACTTAATGTGCTGTTTGATAATATTGTCTGAAGTAATAGCTCATGTGTTTGACGCTGATTATAGGCATTTCTTGATAGCAATATTTTTTTTGCAATTTTGATTTTTTCAGTATGAGTATCCCATTCGCACAGAAAGTAACACTATTTTTTGTAATTACCTTCTAGTTCTAAAACCAAAGCAACAATCTTCAAATCTCACTAGATTAAACATTGGTGTTATAATAAATAACATGATAAAATTTTTAAATAAGCCTCATGTGCCAAAGGTAAAGTTTATTTCCGTCCTGTTTTAAAACTTGGCTTTGAATAATTGATAAATATTCTACATTCGTCTGGTACATGTTTAGGGCAAAATTTTAACATCAAACCGTTAATGTTATTGCAATAAACCAACACTTCTTTTTTAGAAAAAATATTTAACATAAGAACTGTGCCTTTTACTATATTAACACCAGCTTTCAATACATTCCATTGCTTAAGTTTTGAGCTCCGCACCTCAACTTTTCCTTAGGTAAGTGTAAAATTTAATAAATGTGGAATATGAGGACTAACTGGGCCTGGAAATTTTGCTTCAACCTCATCATTTTCAGACCTACTTGTAGTTGTAATAATAAGATGTAGCCGATAGATGTGTGGTACACATTTTTATCTTCTTTGGAAACATTGATGTCAAAATATGCTTTTGAATATTTACTTATTTATATTAAATTAATCACTAATAAGTTGGTCGCGACGTTAATTAGTCGCTATCTCAATGTAGAATATAGTGATGTGTTTTTTGCACCTCTCTATAGGATGCTTCTGTGATATTTGAATTTTAAACCTTAACGAGTTTTCCCTAGCCGTTTGTCAACTTGCTGGATGGTACCTTACTCACATAACTATTATTGGATAGCAGTAGTTGTTACAAGTTGATTCTTTCAGTTTTTGCTCGGAAAAATTGTGTCGTCTAGTGATAACGCCAATTTTCTAGCTAAACACCATTAAACTGAGTAAGAGAACTTTATGATTGCAAATTTGATAAATCACAATTCAGTAATTAACGTTGTAGCAATCGTTGGATATGTGTGAATAGTTTTTCATGAACCAATTCGATACTCGAGGGGATGATTCTCGAGTGAGTACTTTGGCGTTACCGTGGCGACAACTCTTATTATTTTCTTTACGTGTAAATCTGGGAAAAAATTCCATACCTAGAGAAATCTCAAGCACAGATGGATTTTTAATAGGTTGTGAATTTGGTTCTTTTCCTATTCCTTTTGGATGTCTTTGTGATATTTCGCTGATCGAGTGATATTCGAAAACTTGTGGTTTATCTAATCTCTGGAGTCTTACTGAATCTTACTACCTGTAATGCACAAATATATTATAGTTAATCATTTGCTGACCAATGGTTTGTTCGAAACACGACCTCTTTAAAAGGAAGATCGTCGTAAAGATAAGTTACACTGCGTATTAATTGTAACGCCGCGTTTAAATTATAATCGTATACTACACGGAAATAACAGTAGTATTCTTAGGTAAAAATTAGCATTTATCATGTTTATTAACGTAACGACCTTGCTTTGCTATACAAGTTTAACACTATTCTGGTAAATGCTATTCAGATTCTTGTTCAATCGGCGTTTTATAAATCAATCGCATTGAATTTACGTTTTACTAATATTTATTACAAAGCTTTATAATTCGTGTTTGTGGTCTATCGTGTGCTTTCTATCTTGTCTTGGAACGTCTTCCACCGCGTCAATATCTATTTGAACGCTACGCGCTCTCCATGACAATTTTCTTGAATTGAGCCTCAAACGAAAACCGTGAACGGAAAACAGTACGACAATACAGCTTTTTTTTTCTTTTATTCTGGATAACTACGCTACTGAATTGAGTGTTTTCATTAAATACATATTCACATTAGGTATCGACACCTGTTATTTTAAAATGAATTTGTGCCTTATATAATTACTACAGGGTGCCATTAAATTAAATTGGCAATGAAAGATATGTTCATACATTCGAAACAACAATATTGGGAGTAAAGGTATAGTTATTTGTCCAACAAGTAAGGAAAACGATTCTTTTTCCCACTCGAGCTCGAGCCATTAGAGTGGAAAAAGGCTTTCCTTATGTGTTAGACATTCCCCAAAAAACAACCTAATGAAAGAAGTAATATTTATTGTAAACGTAACTCGAAATAAAAGATATTAAATTAAACAAACCTGATTGAATACTAAATTAAATTGTTTAACTAAGTACTAGGCGCATATAGTTCTAATGACACATTCTCACATTTTTTTAAAAAGGTATTTTTGTAACACGACATTATTTTCCTTGCTAGTGAGGAAAAACTAATTTTTCTCACTATTTGTAGAGAAGAAACGTCCGTTTTCTAAGTATGTAGTGGAAAAATGTATTTTTATTGACTTACAGTGATTTTTATACATTATTTACACCCAACACGACATAAAAACACTTTCACCCGTTTAAAAACACTAAGTACTAACGTAAAACACCACTAATTTACCATTTTATGTTATTAATACAAGGAATGACGTCACGATAAAGACGACCTTCTATTGAACGGTTTCGGCGCCAATTCTGATACCGTAACAAATTTTAACGTTTAGATTCAACTCAATTTGTATTCGCAATTAAAAACAATTGCGCGGATATATTCACGTTGTTGAAAACAATGTTTCATTTAATTAAACACAAAATTTGATGTTATTCTAAATAATTCATTATACTTCAATGAGGCACTAAATATAAATTAAATTTCTGTTAGTTTACTAAAATATCTAGTGCTAATAAAATACATTTGAACATGAATTGTTTTAGTTTGGAATTGGAAATCTTTTTAAAGCCAATATTGATTTTAAATCATTAATTATTCCGTTAACGAATTTTTTCTGCCGTCGGTTGCTATTTAAAGACAGTAGTAAGATAATTAATTAAATATTAAAGTTGCAGTACAAGTACTAAATTTTGAAGTTTATCTATTATTTCTTTTCGAATTTTCTTTCTTGTGCTTTCACTAACGTATCCCCGTGTAAATTAAATAAATTCTCAAAACATAAATAACTTATTCGTTATATATTTATACGTTAAGGGACGTGATAATCCCTAAAATGGAACAAAGTTTTTTTTCTGGCGGAAACGTTTTCGCACAAATGAATAACATTTATACAAGAGGACAAAACACTAAAACAAAATGGTTTAATCAAACTCGGGGAATAGTACAAATGCGTATATTTAATTAGATCACTGAGTACCTATACGTACAAGATGGACACAGTTCATATCAATAACAAACAATTTACCAATTAAATTATAATAAGTAAAAGTTCAAAATTCTATTTGAAAATTTCTATAGTAGGCAGAGCGGGGTCACTTGATATGTTTTATTGAGCTGTGTAATACAATGCTAATTTTATACAAAATAAAGGAAGAAAAAATAATACATATTTATCATTACAAGTAAGAGCACCTTCAAAATAGTTGTATCAACTTACATCACCTTCAATCGGATGTAACCACAAATTGGCAGCAGAAGCAGCCATCTGATACTAAAGGTTACACACACGATCAGTACAAGCACTAAAATTCAGAACACACCATTAATTAAGAATAAAGACTAACACGAACAAATGTACTCAGGTTTATCACTGCAATTGACGGTTAAGAATTGATATTTTTAGTTGTTTTTTAAAAACTCCAACAGAACATAGCTTTAAGTTATCAGGCTTTAAGATTTTATAATCAATGCTTTAAGTTATTACATTGATTATAAAATTGTTATTATAAGACATGCAAATGTCATAAGAGAAAGATTTTCTAAAAGTTTCAAGATGGAATCTTAGTAAATCAAGAATATTTGTTCTTCTTATGTTTACACATATTTTCTTGGAACATTCGATAATTAACTATCGGGATATGATGACCCTATACTTCGCAGGTTGTGCGCAACTGGATACAAGCAAATAACTTGGAGCTGTTACCCTGGCCAGGAAAAAGCCCAGATTTTAACATTATCGAAAATGTTTGGGCTCGAATACTTGCTGTTATCCGAAGACAACAAGGGCCAAATTTTATACCAGTAAACCGTAATGCACTAATTGCAGCCATTGATATCGCATGGGAAACGATTAATATTAATTATATTGATACCTTGATAGCTCAATGAGCAGACGCCTCAAAATGTATCAATAATAATGGAGGTCACACCCATTATTGATTTCTTATATTTATTTATATAGTAATACCTTTATTTAAAAAAAAACGTTTTCATTTAATTTTAAACTATAACTTGGTATCTTAATTATAATTATGTAATAAATTCTTGTCAAAAAACTAAATATATACGTTGACAATAAGAATTGCCTTAGTTTTTATTTTCACTTTTATATTAACTACAAAAAAAATGAAACGTCATAAAATATACATTTTGTAAGGACTAAATATTATGAATAGAGAGTTTAATGATTTTTTTTATTAACTTACAATAATTAGTAGGTTAGATTTATTTAAAAATAAGTAATAATCAGTCAACCCAAATAACCATGTTTAGTTTTTGATTTAATTTAAAAGTTATTGCTTGTAGACGTTTTTAAATCAAAATTATTTCTAATTTTATTTTGTAAACATTTCCTAAACAAAATTTTGATTCGATAATTAATCGAGCTATGGTGTTTAATTAGCGATACCTTCAAATATATTCTTTAAAGAAAAAATTAAGTAAGCAACGTAAATTACCTATTTTCTAAAACGTGCTTAGTGTAATGATTCATTCTACAGTCCTTCTATAAGATAACCCCTGCTGAGACTACCTGCTGTTAGAATTGTAAATGATACCCTTAAGCCCGCTTCACAATGTGCAAACTTTTGTTTACAGAAATTGTGGTGTCCAAGTTTTAAATTTCATGAGTGTACAAACATTCGTTGTACCATGCTCATCCAACCGGCTCTGCGAGATATGTCGGCGACGCCTGATACTATATATAAAAATATATGGTGTTAGGATATATAAATCGTAAGCAGGTATTTTGGACTACTTGAATTCTACGTTTATCGGTATAGCTGATACAATTTCTTTAAACAACGTCACAATGATTAAAAATAGATAAAATTAAAGAATCGCAAAGTATCTTTTTTGTATATTCATTTAAAATGGAGCGATTGGTGTATAACATTTTTAAAGTTCAATTAGATCTTCTTACTGGCGAATTAATATGTTGTGTAAATTTTAAATCTTCAGCAATTATAAGCCCTAAGTTCTTAACACTGTGTGAAATAGGAATCTGAAAATTATTGATACATAAAACAAGGTTCTCATCAATAACTACGCAGGCTGATTTTCTACCATAAAGAGTGACTGAACATTTACTAGTATTAATAAAGAGTTGATGTATTTTAGAAGAGTTGTAAATTTCTTAAAAATCTTTATTTAGTTTTGTGATATTTTCATTGTAGTAATCAGCTTTAATGGTTCTAAATAGTTGAGTATCATCCGCGTATGTGAATATGTTAGAATGTTGAACACAAGTTGTAAAATATTGGCCCTAGTATCGATCCCTGAGGCACTCCAGAAATAACATTTAACAAACTGGATGAACCATTGGTAAAACAAACTTTCTGCGTTAATAATTTAATTGCTTTTTTATCTATACCAATAAAGTGTAAGATTGCTATGAGTTTATGATTAATAGTATCAAACGCCTTAGAATAGTCAATCATTACTAACGCATCCAAGTTTCCAGCATCAACAGCTCTAAAGATGTTATCAGTGACCCCTAGAAGTACCTCAGGGCAGTCAAATCCGGAGCAAAATCCAGATTGGTAATCACTTAAGAAATTGAAATGATTCAAGTGGTACAGCAACTGCTCACAAAGCAGTTTTTCTAATATTTTTCAGATAACCGACAGAATATTGATAAGTCTAAAGTCTTTAATTTTTGGTTTTTTAGGAATTGGTGTAATTTTAACAATTTTTCAAAATGACGAAAAAACCCAGAGTTAAAAATATGGCTTAAACAGTGTAAAACAACACAACTTAATAATATGCAATGTAATATCATCATAGCCACCGGCGCTAGATGAAATTGTTTTCAACGTATTTTCAACCTCAAGTTCCGTAATTTCTTGAAAAGCTAGAAGTTGTGATACATTAGAATGAAGATTGTTGATATACAATTTTTAAAGTTCTGGATCGGGCTCATCAGACAATTGAACAGAGAAAAAGTATAGATTTAATAGTTTGGGATCACTAACACCTGTCGAAAGCCCTAACGTGGCTTGCTTATTAAAAATATTAACGTTTTTAAAGTAGACCAAATGTCTTTTTTATTTTTAATTGCAAAGACAAAATTTAAATAGCACCGTTTCTCTTTTCTCACTGCAAAATTTAAGTAGTTTCTTAATTGTCTATAGTAATTCCAATTACCAGTACACTTTGTACGTTTAAATTTATTATAAGCTTTTTTTCTTAACGACATGATAAATTTGATGAAATTAGATGCGTTCAAAGAAATAATAAAAAAAATTAATTTTCAATCAGTCGTTTATTTGTTGGACTACATATTGAGATCAAGAAATTTACGTTATAATGAAAACAGTCATAAGATTTTACAGACGGTGTCTTTTAAACCACCCAACGGGGCCACTAGAGCCATTGGGTTATACAAACTTTGTCACATTAAAACATGAAACATAGAAACAATAACATAATAAAATACTTGAAATTCCTCATAGAAACAGAAACAAACTTAAATAAATTTCGTATTGAAAAAAAGAAACTTAAATAGTTTAGTTACTGTCACCGGTCACAGTTCATGCAAACATAAAATGCACTGACACCCGAAGTGCACTTATCATGAGACTGAGTGAATAGGAGTCAGCGCACACTAGAGAAAAATAATCATCGTCTTTGGTGTCTGACGGAAGTTGTGTTTTTTTTGCATTTTTTTTCTTATTAACCTTTTTATTATTTGTTTTAATAGAGTGATTCTCTTCATCAGACTCTCAGGAACTTTAAAAATTTGCTTTCATCACTGGTTTTTTCTTCGACTTTTCTATATTCTTGATAGTTTTCATTTTTCTTTTATTGTACTAAAGTAAGCGTATCTTTCTTGGGAGTGTCTGTCAAAACAGCACAACTTTAGTTTTTTCCCATGTTAGTTGCTTTCTGAGCCCTGCTTATGTATAGTCTCACAAGCTCTGTCGAAAATAAAATACAGTCTTTAGATGTTGATGGCATTTCAAAATTTAGTTTTTGATTGTCTTTGTTATGTGATGGTTTTAGAGTAGCTAACATAGTAACGGGCGATGACAAAAACTCTGATGGCTTGACCTCCACCTCAACATTATGCTGAAGGTGCTCTTAGTTCAGGACCGGAAGATTGAAATTCAGTATGTGTCTCATATGTCTCTGGTGCTGGGAGTTCTTGTGTTTGAATTTGGATTGTAATTCTGGACGGTCAGTTACGTATTATGGCATAAAGTCTTCTTCGGAAAAAGTGTTGTTGTCAAAAAGGTAAATACCTGCTTCTTAAAACCACTCATAATATTTGTCAGGGTCATTGCCAATGAAAGAGCTGTTGCTACTAATTTTGGTATTTCATAAATTGAAATAGTTTTTCAAAAGTTGCTTTCATCACTGCTTTTTTCTTTGACTTTTCTATATTCTTGATAGTTGTAATTTTTCTTTTATTGTACTAAAGTAAGCGTATCTTTCTTGGGAGTGTCTGTCAAAACAGCACAACTTCAGTTTTTTCCCATGTTAGTTGCTTTTGAGCCCTGCTTATGTACAGTCTCACAAGCTCTGTGAAAAATAAAATACAGTCTTTAGATGTAGATGGCATTTCAAAATTTAGTTTTTGATTGTCTTTGTTATGTGATGGTTTTAGAGTAGCTAACATAGTAACGGGCGATGACAAAAACTCTGATGTTTTGACCTCCACCTCAACATTATGCTAAAGGTGCTCTTAGTTCAGGACCGAAAGATTGAAATTCAGTATGTGTCTCATATGTCTCTGGTGCTGGGAGTTCTTATGTTTGGGTTTGGATTGTAATTCTGGACGGTCAGTTACGTATTAAGCCATAAAGTCTCCTTCGGAAAAAGTGTTGCTGTCAAAAAGGTAAATACCTGCTTTCTTGAAACCACTCATAACATTTGTCAGGGTCATTGCCAATGAAAGAGCTGTTGCTACTAATTTTGTTATTTCATAAATTGAAATAGTCTTGCCAGGGTTACTGCCGAAGCCATGCATCATGAGTCGATGAAAGATATTTTTTAAAGAGCCTAAAAACAGAGATGTCTAACGGCTGTAATTTATGGGTACAATGGAGTGGAAAAGAGAACATTACCACTCCATTTTTTTTGGCAAGTTCAACTGTTTTAATTGCTAAATGTGACAAATGGTTGTCTAACAATAATAAAACTGAAAACTCTGGTGTTGGATTTACATAGTTTATAAAGTGCTGCATAAAATCAAAAACCTCGTCATCAGTTACCCAACCACCTCCATTACCGCGTCTTATAAATTCAGGTGGTCCATTAAAATAAAGTAGTCTTTAAACTTCTTCCGATGAAATATGAACATCACAGGAACTGAGTTTCCATTTGCTGATACGGCCGCAATTACTGTTACATTAGTGCCATGTTTTCCTGACGTAACAGAACCAACAGTATGCTTTCCTTTAGCTGCTATTATTTTACTCGGTTTCAAGACTGTTGAAACACTAGTCTCGTCGATGTTCCATATTCTGGAAACTGGGAATTGATACGTCCATAACTGAACCCAGCTTGTCATAAAACAATCCGACGTTTGTTTTATTAAATAATGTTGCCTTTCCTTAGCTAGTCGGTACTGGTTTTCTAATAGACAGTTCACTATTCAGAAAAGTGGTGAGCCAATCTTTTCCAGTTAATTTATATTTTTATGCCAACTATGGATCATTTTTCGATTGACGACTCATTGATAAGCAAGCCCACGTACATCTGATAGACTTAAACCACAAAGTATAGAGGAAACTTTTGTAAGATGGTATTTTAATATTTTTTCTTCTTGAACTGAAAAAACTTGGTGTGCGTCTGTGTACTCCTTGAACACATCAGATTCTAGGTTAGTTTTTAACTTATTAACATATCTCAAAAGCGTAGTTCTATCTATTTTGTTATCTTTAGCAGCTTGTTTTATCAATGCTTTACTGATATTGGCACGTTCCGTTTTTCTTTTGTAAGTTCAAATCCTAAAATTAAAAGAACATTGATGTAGAAACATTCAAGCGTAGCGTAACTAAATATTAGGCGTTATTTGAACATGGCTCATTCGACTCCAACATGTTTTTTCTCAAATGACCTCTCCCGAATTCCATTTAATATGTTAAATATCTAAAAATTCATTGAAAATAATTTATTTATGAAACTTAAAACATTAACAGTAATCATGTTAAAATCAAAATACACTTACTTGATGACCGTATGATAATATTCGTAGTTTTTAAACCAAATTAGTGGAACGATGTTTGCATTAAGCAACCTTGTCGACAGGTATGAAAAGCAGTTACATAAGTCAATCCTTCGATAATTATAGCCAACATAAGTGTTAGCATTTGTACAATAGTGAACTTACACTCGAGTTCTCTCACTCCTGAAGAGTCCCAAAAGGACGAAGCAGCTGTCGAGTGATTCTCAGTGTTTATTTGCTATGTACAACCTCTTACAAACTTACAACAGACGATTCGAGATTTTTATTTTTGCTAACGCTTATGTTGGCTATAATTATCGAAGGATCGACTTGTGTAACTTCTTTTACATACCTGTCGACAAAGTTGCTTAATGCGAACCATTGCGTACGTGATCGCTAACACGAATCGTCACTAGATGTCGCAAAACTTACAGTTTGAATATGATGTACCATCCAATAGGGAATATAGTTGACAGCACGCATTTGTACAATAGTGAACTTACACTAAAGTTCTCTCACTCCTAAAGAGTCCCAAAAAGACGAAACAGCTGTCGAGTGATTCTCAGTGTTTGTTTGCTATTGTACAACCTCTTGCGAATTTACAGCAGGCGATTCGAGATTTTTATTTTTGCCAACGCTTATGTTGGCTATAATTATCGAAGGATCGACTTATGTAACTGTTTTTACATACCTGTCGACAAAGTTGCTTAATGCAAACCATGGCGTACGTAATCGCTAACACGAATCGTCACTAGATGTCGCAAAACTTACAGTTTGAAAATGATGTACCCTCCGGTAGTGAATATAGTTGACAGCACGCATTTGTACAATAGTAAAAAGGCGATTCGAGATTTTTATTTTTGCTAACGCTTATGTTGGCTATAATTATCGAAGGATCGACTTATATAACTGCTTTTACATACCTGTCGACAAAGTTGCTTAATGCGAACCATTTCGTACGTGAATGCTAACATGAATCGTCAGTAGATGTCGCAAAACTTACAGGTATTTATGTTGTTTTAGTAGTAACATTTTGAACATTCAAATTTTACCAAAATTTTCAGTTAGTAGGCTGTTTTCCCAATTTAAAAAAATTAAAAATTCGCTTACTCCCAAACTTTCATTATAGTTTCTTTAATCAACTTTACTAAGTTAGAACTACATGTTCTATATTTTTACTTTAAGGGCACTTTTCAGGTATAGTATGAATCTATCCTCACATCAGCTCTGCTTAAACAACAAACATTTTTAAAAACGATACATTTTAGCTCTTCAACACCTACGGAGTGAAATTTTACTTTAAACACTCCACCACACAAAAAGGTCCATATCTAGAAAATCTCTCCAAATTGCACTACCTCACCGACTTCAAACGTTTATCAAATCTGTATAACAAAAAATTGAATTTGATAACATACTATGGAATAAATTTCAGAAGTTTTTCGTACTTTTAAAGCCAAAATGGAAATTATAGATCATGGATTGACTTATTGTATATATTTAATGTCGTAACAATCAATAAATGAAATGAAATAATACCTACATTATTACTATAACAAATACCATAAAAAGAAATAAATATGCACATTTTTCCCCTTTTTCTGTATTTACACAAGAAAGGGATTTGTTGAAGAATGAACATATTTTTGAATTTTTGTGTACAAAAGAATTTGTCTATTGACCATAGTTTATCAATTATTTTCTCTGCCTCTGTCTATGTATAATGCGATGACGTCAAAGCTAAATTTTGATTCCAAGAAATTTTAATGAGTAGATTTACAAAGATCTAACGCATATCTTATAATTGCGCCTTGTTAAAAAAATATTTCCTTTAAAATTTAAACTCTTTTAGTTTCATAAAGAAAAACAAATTCATATCAATTTTCCTTCTATTGGTATTTACGTATACACAGCAATCCTTTACAATTTCGTGGTTTAACCAAATCATATGTTTTTTAAGTGAAATGCTTTTCAGAGTTACAAAACGCCGTTATCGGAGGTGTTAAAACTTAAATTGAACTTACTTCTATATTACATTCAGGTAGGAGGCTTCTTTTACTGATTTTAATGACGCACCATTTGCTATTACTACTACACTTTTACGTTGATATCCAACATTGTCTCAGATAAATACTTTAAAACCAATTAATTATTGGACTTTTACGTTGTATAATCATGGAAATCCTTTTTCAAATTAAAACCAAATACATGTTTGGCTTTTTCGTCGTGTCGTCATCAAAATTCTTTTTAAAATTAAACCATATTATTACTTTTCTCAGGTAAAACTTCCTACCATACAAGTTATTTCTTAGGCACGCCTACTTTCAATTGATAACTAAATTTCAACGTCCTTGATCATATCAATTTAATTTTTGTAAATAAATTGTCATGCATTGCAAATTCGCACTGTTTTTATCACCTACTTTTTCCTTTTACTCGTTCACAATTCGTTACACCGTGCAAGCACACTTAAATTCTAACTTATAACGTTTAACATTTCATACTGACGGAAAATTCTAAAATACTTCAGTGATTTACATTTATCATTGTAATCTTAGCCTGTTTACAATCTGCTTTCTGTGAATGTGTTTGTATCTTAAATTTGCCGTCAACGTTTTTTTGTATTTACAGAAATCGGAGTTCCTGAAGTATATATATTTTTTTAATTTTGTTTACAAAATTTTTTTTTGCGAAAAATACTTTTTTCTAGATTAGGGATTGATAACCTTTTTGATATTTAATTTTTTTTTGCTTCTACTTTTGATCTTTACAATTTAGTGAGCAAAGCGAGACGTGTCTTTGTCATAGTTGCCTAGAAATTTTGTCGTTGGGTAAGGGAAGTCAGTACCCTTGTGATAAACTTCAAAAACACAAGAATACTGACAAACATCAAACATCTGAAGTCAAGAATTAAAGAACGTCTGATAATCTATATTCTTGAGATGACACGCAAAGACTACCAACAGCTTGGAAACTAGTATTTGCAACAAAAAAAGTGAAGAAAAGGTTAACACCTAAATCAATTCAAGAAGACAACGCATTGACAAGTGGATTAATTACACGGAACCACAAGCAGCGAAGTGCAACGTTCCGAAGAAGCATATAAATTACGAATGGAAACAAGAAACGTCAATATTCATATAACAAGAAGCATAAGCCTAAGAAGACCTGAAAATAAAACGTGTTTTTTTAAAGATGACATTTGGGCAACTCGGATAAATTTTCCGATGTCTGCGACTGCATATACTGTGCTATATGTACCTCGCGAAGGTACGTGGTTTCTGCACGATGACCGAATTACTCGTTAGCAGCAAGTCAGTAATGTTATCAAAGTCAGTGGATAGCACAAAGTCATTAGACCTAAAATCATGTGATTATTTGTTATTGGATATCATGAAAACACTTTTTCCTTTTGAAAACTAAGAAGATTTAAATTCCACAGTTTTAAATATTACAGCACAATAAGTGCAATTTTGACATAGAATGACTCATATGCACAGAAATATTATTTTCAACATTTTTGAAGCAATAAATAGTCAATAATTTTTAAAGCCCTCTAGCGGTTAAACTATAGTATTTTGTGTCGTTAGGGCATTAACTGGCACCCACGGTCTGCAAATGCCTTTCTGTCCGTGTGACATACAATAGTTTTTAGCATACGGTTTAATATTTAAAATAATAGCTACTTTAAAAATATTAAGAATCGGAAAAGTGTCAGATCTGCAACAAAATTGTAACTGCCCTACTTGATATTTTTAAAAATTGATTGTTTTTAAACTCAGTCGGTAAAATAGAGAACAACACGTAGTCACAATACGTGCTAGCCATTTACGAATGATATTTAATTTCAATTTGGGTTTACTTTTCTAATCTAAACCTTTAGAATCAGGCAAAGAAAAACAAAAAAGACAACACATTTCAACACATTATCGTGTAAAAAAAAAAAGAGGGCGACAAAAACATGTTGACATAAGAGGGCACCAAAACTCTAGTTTCGGCCCGCAAACCAGGTCATTACTGATGTACTTTTGGTTAACGTACACGGAAAACGAATTTTGTGTATAAGAAGAGTTAAATCGGCATACTTTGGGCAAAAGAAAAACGTATTGGCCAAGTATAAGCCTCAAAAATATTATTACTATATAATAAATTAATAAACTGCTCTATAAAATAGACATTTTTATTATTTTGACAGTGATAAAAAAGGTACTTTTTTTTGTTATCGATGAAAAAGCATTTTCCTCAAAACCAGACTACATCTATTAAGTCAAAACATTACTTTAATGTCTGTTTTGTCAGTTACCATTATTAAGTAAGTTTTATTTATAAATTCATAATTAGGTATAATAATACTAATGGAAAAAATTCCGTCAGATAGTATGAGGAGTTTTTGAATTAATAATAGTCCCATAGTCGAAACCACTATTGAATGATTTTCAGTATTTATTTGCAATGGTACAAACTTGTTAGATAATTTAGAGCAGACGTTTTTTAAGTTAAAACAATCGTTAATAATAACGAATGAAAAAAGACCTTTGTAAACTGCTTACACTATCTATTGGCAAATTTTTGGATTAGTGTTAAATTGCTTCTCTGCCACTAGATGTCGCACCACACTATTTATCATTAATAATTACACATGTATAAATCTGATAAAAAAAGGTTTTGTGTTTTTACTCTTCAAAAATTCCGTTATGTTACGTTATGAAAACAGTCGACATTACCTAAGTACTTGAAATAATGAGAAAATTATATTGAAGTTTTTAAAAATAAATATATACATACCAAAACGTTGCGGTTTGACTGAATTATAAATTAGTGAATATAATTTTTTTTTGTATAAAGTTTTGGTTATAATAGATTCTAATTTTGTCGCTTAAGGTAAAATGACTCGACCCCTTTATGGCGCACTTGCCATTTTAGTTTTTGATGCAATAAATAAAATTAGTTAAAATAAAAACAACGAATATTAAATGCTCACATAGTATACAGGGTACGGCACATCGAGCGCGTGCATTAAAAGTATATGGAGAACTAATTCGATTCATTTTCTGAAAATAGTGCTGCGCCTGTTTTCAACATCACTGAACTCAGACAAAATATTTTCGTTTATACAACACTTCCGGTTGTACCAGAAGTAACTGTCAACTTTCTTATTTCAAATGGAATTTTTATTTCATTTCCAGATTGTACCTAAAATATCCAAAAATGGCTGGTTTTTTAGTTATATCAATTTTTTTGAAAAAAAAATTAAAATCATGTTGAATTGTTATCCTGTTATATATATCAATATCTTAATTCCTAATTTGTTGTGGCAATTGTCGATATGTTACAGTAAGTCACATATAAATGGAAACTCGAATTGCATGTACAGGGTGATGAAAATTCTTGTGCCAATATGAACAACTTTCAATCTCAAAAACTCGTTTAATTCAAATGGGACACCCAATGATTTTAATCATCAATTTGAGCATACGACATGTTAGTATATGTATCAAAAGAGGACAACAAAAGACATCGATTGTTGATTATAGATTCGTATCAAATTTGCAGCAGCTAACTAGACTAACCAACTAACTAACTAGCTTCTTCACATTTTTTTAGATATTTCATACATCCCGGGTGTATTAACTAATCACAACCAATGCATAAAAACATTCTCTAGGTTTATTTTTACAATAACCACTCGGTTAACTTTTATTTCACTCGCAGCACAATTTTCGATCAAAACCATGATAGATTTGAAACTACATGAAGTGTGGGTTACCAAAGAAGAAGAAAATTAAAACCAGTACTGATTGAAGAATATCAGCTTAGAGTAATTCTGTGTGCAGTTGAAGGCCCCCATGTTAGTTCTTCGGAAATTAGGAACATTGTTGGTGTAATTCAGTCACCGGTTAAAAAGAATTATAAAAACCGACACAATTTACACTACGGTGGATAACCAACGTCGGTGGAGCTTAAATGTTTGGGGTGGCATATTACAGAATTATGCAGTTGGACTTTTTTTGGAAGGCATTTAACTAGTAAATTTTATTTGAATTTCTTAAGACACTAATTGTCAGATTTACTGGACACTGCACCCCTCAATGTGTTGAGAAATATATTCTTCCAACAAAATGGAAGGCAGGAAATACCCTTATAAACAGATAGGTGGTAATTCACCTGTGTCTTAGCTGCCTAGATCCCCCGATCTATCAAAATGTGGTTTTTTTATGAGGTTATGTATTAGACATTGTATTTCGAAGTCCGCCAACATCCAGAGAAAACTTGCGTCTAAGAATTACAGAGGCTTTTACAAATATTAACAAATGCTTAAAGGGGTCTACAAGAACGTCTAGAAATTTGCTTGGAGCAAAATGGGCAGCAATTTGAGCATTTGTTTTTTATTATTGTATTGTATTTGTGTATTTTTTGTTACGCTATGTGGTTATTTAAAGTAAATTAGCTATTCATTCCCAAGATTTTATTTAATAGTTTTTAAAACTTATTTAGATAAAAACATGTTCCAGAAAAGCGCATTGGTATCTACTTTGACGGAGGTATTTAAAACTTTATCTATGAGTCACTATAAAGTTCGTTTCTTGATGATAACCTTAACTAGATATCTCTACCTATAGAAAAGGCAAGCAAACGACTTCTGTCACATTCTACAATCACAATCGTATCAACTAATTTGTTTGGGGATAATTCACAACTAGATGTAGAAAATATCAAGAGATCATAAAAACCAGAAGAGTTAAAAACAGTTTCATAGGGAGAAAAAGTTTAAGAGAAACTTACCTAAAAATTAATCGGCGGACCTAAAAATGTAATAATATATAGGGTGTTTCATTTAAAACATTCGTTCAAGATATCATTTGTTTTATTTGGAAATACTCTGTATTTTTCAAAACCAATTTATTTTTATGCAAAACTCGATTTTAAAAACTTTCCTTTTACCACTTTTTCTACTTTTATAAAATTAATTAATTTTATTAAATGTTAACTATAGTATCTATGTTTTTTGTGGATACTATTATTATTAAGCAAAATGTGTGTCTTACGACATCTCGTGTAAAACATTGACACGTATGAATAGTATAAACTAAGAAAAATGCCAACAGTTAATTGTAACGACATGTGTGCGTTTAACGTGCATATCGCTATCTAAACAACAGCTTTAATGCTTGAAACGCACGTGTGTCGATAAGGCCAAGTAAAAACTTGTACAGAAGCATAACACGCAACGAAAGAACACCTGATGCCGCATTTCGCTCTTATTATGAGCTCATCAGAGGTGTATACTTAAGTGCGGTATACATTAAAGCTGTCGCTTAGATAGCGCTATGCACTTTAAACGCACACATATCGTTACAATTAACTGTTGGCATTTTTCTTAGTTTATACTATTCATACGTGTCAATGTTTTACACGAGATGTCGTAAGACACACATTTTTGCTTATGTTCATTGCTCCACGAGAGTTTAAAAGACCAACCGCCGTCTTGTACAGTTGTATATCGCACTTAAGTATACACCTCTGATGAGCTCATAATAAGAGCGAAATGCGGCATCAGGTGTTCTTTCGTTGCGTGTTATGCTTCTGTACAAGTTTTACTTGGTTTTATCGACACACGTGTATTTCAAGCATTAAAGCTGTCGCTTAGATAGCGCTATGCACTTTAAACGCACACATGTCGTTACAATTAACTGTTGGCATTTTTCTTAGTTTATACTATTCATACGTGTCAATGTTTTACACGAGATGTCGTAAGACACACATTTTGCTTATGTTCATTGCTCCACGAGAGTTTAAAAGACCAACCGCCGTCTTGTACAGTTGTATACCGCACTTAAGTATACACCTCTGATGAGCTCATAATAAGAGCGAAATGCGGCATCAGGTGTTCTTTCGTTGCGTGTTATGCTTCTGTACAAGTTTTACTTGGTTTTATCGACACACGTGTGTTTCAAGCATTAAAGCTGTCGCTTAGATAGCGCTATGCACTTTAAACGCACACATGTCGTTACAATTAACTGTTGGCATTTTTCTTAATTATTATTATTATTTCATTTCAATTATATACACAAATTTAAATCTCCAATAAAAAGGTGTTGAATATTCACTTGTGTAATTTAATCAATTCTTCGAATTAAATTTTACCACAAGATTCTAGTGAATTTCTTTTTATTATAATAAATTAAAATGGTATGCTATAATACCAAATGCCTGATGGTTCATTGTTATGACCACACATTAACTAAAATTCTATTGATAAATGTAAAAACCTCATTTTCATGTTAAGAGGAATCCGTACTAGCAGTGCGCTACCGCTAAATCGTGCATCATAAGTAATGCGTTGAATGGTCTTAAAGTACCTAGAAAATTGGCTCAAATTTTTAAGTTATTAGCAATGTTTTGATTTTAATTGAAAGAAATAATATCGGACTTTGTCGTGGTTGTGGTAGAATTTTGATTTTGTATTTATTTTTATTAAAATTATGGTGTTAAATATGCTATAAAATGTAGAAATTCAAACATAAAAAAAAACAAAAAGTAAATACTTTGAAAAAAAAAGTGATACTACAGCGACAAAGCCTAAGTTTTGTCTTTCATAAAACATTAAGTTTTACGTCAAACATTTAAAATTAAAATCTGTTTTAAAGGTACTTATGGTTTAGCTATGGCGCGCTGCTGGTATATATTTTTTTTTTAAAATTATGAACATAATAGAAGTGCAGTTAATTTTTATTCAACAATTAAAAAATGTTTTTTCTTTCTTTCTACATGATTAAAACGGAAAACCTTTAAATATAGATTGAAGGAATCAATTAATATTTTTGAATTCAAGAATTAAAATTATGTATTACCTACAATTTTTTAATGTATAATAATTGAGCAATTTAAATTTTGATGATTAACTCCTTTATTTTTACAAATACAAAATTTTCGCCGTTTAATAAAAATTCTCTAAAATACGAGAAGTATGTATGTTTATATTACGGAAATATATTTCACTTTTATTGTTCTTAATTTACAAGTACTTTACATTTTTTAATTTGTTCGAACGTGAAACTACCATTTATTATTTCTTGTTGTATATTTAAAATTTTAACGATAGGGTTCGTTATTGAGAAATATTTATTCTAAAGGTACAATGTTTGATTAATATCTACATGTTAGAGTATACTACTTATTTATGTACATGCTTGACTATGTAACGGAATGTTATTTTTCCATGTTTAGATCTTTATAAATACGAACAATGTTGAGAATAAAACAGGAATGAATACAAACAAAACTATACCCTTTAAAACGTGTGGCTCCATAAAATGTTTTAATTAAACATTCACAATAAAGTGTAAATGAACATTTATCTTTGAATTTATAACATTAATAAAGGTCATTTTTATTTATGTACGTGTAGGTGAATTGTGTAGAATCGAGAACTTTTATATGGTGCTAAATTGTAGTTAATTTTGTAAAGGTGCCCGTGCCGCATCGTTTATCACTTTAAACAAATTCATGGTCTAATTATAATTACCGGTTTTTTGCCATAAATTTTATATGTACAAGGACATTATCTCAATGTCACATAACAATAGGTATGCGAGTATAAAGAACTTTACCAAATTATTTTCACATAATTATGTAAATGTTATAGTGCAAGAAGTTCCGGTTTGATGTGTGCACTCTATAAAAAGATGTATTTGTGTAAATACATAAAAAGTAGTATTTGTGTTCCTTAAAGCTTTATGTAAAGTATTTTTATTCATTTATACACTATTCGTTTTTATATTATTTTTGAGAACAAGTGGCGACCAACAATTGTAGGTTTTGGGTTAGTATGTTACACACATTAGAGTAATAAAATGAGGGAAAAAAACATTAACCAAATTTATTAGCTTTACCAATTTGTTCTATTTCACATAAGCCTGCATTGTATTCATCGAGGCATGTGGAAATTACATCCCCATATTGCAATTACAAGAAAACTTTAGGTCAGATTTTGGTTCCGTAATGTTTGATAAAAGAGATTGAATATATCTTTTCCAATTTTTGATTGCTTTAAAATTTTTCAGTTTAAGTTTTTAGCGCATTTGTGAAAAGTAGGTATGGCTTATAGATTCCATAGGTTATGAAATATAGCCAGAATATTTCAATGTTTTCTCTTTAAGGTTTTGGCGACTCAAGTGATGTGAATACACTACACCCGAATACATTTGCTGAATCGTAAGCATTTTTAATTTTTTTTTATTAGATAGCTAGTACTTACCGGATATAACAAATCAAATGCTAGTCATTGGCCGAATGAAATTAAGCAAACATAAGAATTAGTTTTTAACTCAAATATATTTGATCAGTTGAATATCACATTTGAACAATCAAAAGAATTCTGTTATTGTTTTTTGTTTAATTAAATTAAAGTTAAGGGATCATTTTTAACTTTCCTAACAAAAACGAATATAAAGATTTACTTATTAATGGAAGAGCGCATTAAATCAATAGATATAAAACAATAGATAAATATATGAAAACCGTGAGCGTTGCTTTAAAGTTTAAAGTCTGCGCTATTTTAATTAACTCAAACGTGTCAAAAATATGCCAACTCAATAAAACAGAGACTAGTAATAATTGCAGGTTCACAAACACCACCTACATACAGATGTTTCGCCCCTTTGGAACCTATTAGTGTAGGCTAGCTGGAACTTGAGCCCTCAAAAATCATTGAGAGCAGCTGCAGCTTCGGTCGCATCGAACGTATACATAATATACAACATTAATTTTTAAGTCATATAAAAAAGAAATACCAAAACTCAAAATAACTTTTTGTTTGGCATATAGGTAAAGTAAAGGTGCCTTAAATGGGACGACTTTTTTTAACAGTTCTTAAAAAGTTTATTATTATCAATTCATTAAAACGTAAAAATGGAAGGTTTACGAGAATTAGGTAAATATATTTATCAAGACAAAAAATATATTTTATTTAATATATCTGAAAATTTTAAATAAAAGAAAATGTACATTTGTCCCATTCAATGCAATGTGTGTTTTACATGGGATCCTACCACGGATTGAATGGGACAGTTACAAAATTAAAGATATAAGTGACAACAATACATAAGAGAGTTACAAAATTTTTCCAAATTGGATTTCAAATGTTGTAAAATCTATATCAAATCTAAAAGTTGCCTGTGCCCTTGCCGTTCCGTGGTTGGCATGTGATTCTTTAAGCTTCCTAATTACAAGTCCTCGCTCAACATGTGCAATATCGTCTTCAGATTGACAAAAAAATTTGTTGAAGTTTCCAAATCTTCAAACTTACAACTTCTTAAAGTTTTTAAAATACCGCCTACATAAGCGATTTTGTGCTTTTTTGTGGAAAAATCTACTAAAACGAAATCATTGCTTTTTAAGATTCCTAAGTTGTCGTTATCATCAACGTCACTTTTAGTGGCAAAATCCTCAACACTTTGATCGGATTCTTGAAGTTCAAAGTTTTCAACGTCAGAGTCGATACTTTCTTTCATAATCTTCTGTTTGCATCTTTTTCCAAATTTGTGGACATTATTTTTTCTAATTTTTGCATGATATACTTCTTCAATTAAATTCATTTCTGGTGTATCGGTTAAAATTTTAGTAGTTCCTTTTTTCCTACATTCACTACGACTCGTTGAAGGGGCCTCATGATTTGTTGCAAATAAAGATAAAAAATCAGATTCTTGAAATACATATCGATTAAGCGGATGTATCCCTGGTGTGGCAAAACCTGATATAATATTTTTTGGGGCAAATGCTTATTTGCTGTCGCTGTAATTTGATAAATATCAAAGATTTTTTCTGGATTAGAAAGCATCCATTCATTTTGAGCACTTTTAAAATATGTTTTGAACGACCTGTAAACCGACACGTCCAATGGTGTCAGTTTGTTGCTGCAATAAGGTGCAAACGTTAATAAAAGCACGTAATTGTTTTTTGCGTAATTCACTACATTGAAGCTGATATGGGTTTCGTGGTTATCAAGTAATAACAATACCGGTTCTTCTTTGGTTGGTTTCACGTATTTCACAAAATGTTCAACAGCTTGAAGAAAGTTGTTCTTTGTCATCCATCCAGACTTATGGGCAAGACTAAGACTTCAAGCGGAACACCATGAAGCACGAAATGTTTAAAATTCACGCTCGGAAAAACAAAGACCGGTAGAACTATGTTTTCATTGGCACATATAAAATTAAGCCTTGTCACCGTGGTACCTCGTTCTGTTGAGTGGTTTGACTCATTCGTTTGGTGCCTTTTGCGCAAAGAACTTTCGGTGGATCCGTAACAGTGAGCAGATGAGACCAGTCTCATCGCAATTAAATATGGGCTTTGTGGAAAATTTACATTTATCCATAACTGCTTCCAAGTTATTAAAAAATTTGTAAACATTGGTAGGATTAAACGCAGTAGATCAATCTAAACTGTTTTTTCTGGTTTTCTTAAAGACAACAGTTTGTGCCTAGATCTGAAATGTTTTAGCCAATCCAATCCTGCTGTAGAATCAGTATCCCATTTGTGTGGATATGGAATTTGCAATTTTTTAGCATACTGATATGCCAGTTGTCGAAGCCCTATGTTTCTTAACCCGTAGCACATTTTGGATGCTGTTATTAGGTATTCTACCAAAGCATCTTCCTGCTGTAGTGTGAAAACCCGTATATTGCCAATACTTGGTTCATGTTTAAAATTTTGTGTATCAGGAAGATACTTGGCCCATTTTACTGGGCGATTCAAAGCTTATTTAGAAATATTGTGTTTTTCGCTTGCTGAACGTACAGATAATTTGTTCTTAATAACATCTTCAACGGCTTCGGCCATCAAAACAGGTGGTACTCTGATAACCTTTTTATCTTTGCCAACCATTTTCAATCTAAAATCAAGCATAACATGCTAAATGCTAATTAACAAATCAAGTGTCTTAAATGGGCTATTCAAAGTTTGCATTGGCAAAAATTTCACACACAATTTTCATAAACTATTTAGTTAAACACATTTTCAAGTCGTTTCTTAGCAGCTTATTTTACACGTGTGAAAACTTGTTTGGCAGTTATTCTGAAGACTAACCTTGAAATTTACTCTAGATATTTATTAAAGTTAAGAAAACTCTAGTTGCCATCTATACGTAAAATCACGAAGTTCTAAGCACCACCAGGAATAAACAAAACCGCATTGTCCCATTCAAAACTTGTCCCATTTGAGGCACCTTTGTCTTGAACTACCATAACTTTAAACGTTTGTGATGTAAAACACAGTAACTGAATTTTTAAATAAGCAAAATAATACCTACATTAAAGACAATTAACTTTATTTTGTAAAGAAAAACTTAAAAGTAATATTTTATAATAATAAAAAGTTAAATGATCACTTAACCTTCTTCTTCTAGTTTGGTGCCTAAGTCAACAACAGAATTATTGTCGCTTAAATTGTCAGTGGATTGTTTGGCATTGCAGGTCCTAACACTTCTAATATTGCATTTTTTAAAAAATCGAGGGGTCGCCAGCCGATTTTCAAATGTTTTCTGTAAGAAATTGATTTGGGTATATTTTTTCATCATTAAAATCTGTTTATATTCTAACCCTTGCTAAATTTCACTTCAATAAAAATCCCCTGGTGGTTATTGAATAACTTGCGGCAGTGGACTGTAGATTGTATTTTTATATACATCTATGTACACTCACAAACTGTGGAACAAAGAAATTTTATAAAAAAAAAAACGCGCGTACTTCTGCTTATGCAACAGGATAAAATACAAAATATAAATTAACCATAAGCTGGCCATCTTGAAATGGCTACGTTTCAACAACATAAACTAAAAGTGTTAGTATTTAATGCCTTAAGTAAGTACAAATATTAATAATTAATCCTACAAACTAAAAACAATTTTTGTATGACCTTTAGTATAACATAGAATAACAAAAAAAAACCTCTAACCTCACAAAATCAGTTTGGTTTGAGAATATTTAACACTTCTAAATGGGAAGCACAGACAATTTATTTACAGCTCGTTGTAGGATGCTGCTTGAAGTTTTTAATGTGATAGAACGAGTTACACCATCGAAGCCACGATGAAGTTGAACCACACGACCTAGAGGCCAGGTAAGAGGTAGTTGATTGTCCTCACGAATGAGGATTAATGCCCCTTCTTGAAGCAAGTCGGGATAGTGAATGAACACTTCAACGCTTCCAAAAATGCTGAACAATACGTTGACTTCTTTGATAAAGGACAATCGGTTTTTATTGCTTGACAGAAGGTTAGGTTCGGGAAAGGTAGCGAGGAATCTACCAATCAGGAAATGACCGGGAGTAAAAGGATTAAGGTCCTCTGGGTCTGTTGATAAGCAAGACAGTGGTCTAGAATTCAACCCTGCTTCGATCTGCGTTAAGACAGTATAAAAATTCTCAAAGCATAGTAAGATATTGCCTAAAACTTTTTTTAAATGACGTTTTATAGATTTGACGCCAGGTTCCCAAATGCCACCTTTCTGAGGTGTATAAATTCCCATTTGATGAACTCTGAATTTAAATTATTGCAGTAACTCTACGGACAAACTTCGCGTAATAATTCTAGACACAAAAATAAGAGAAAAAGTTCATATAAATTTAGATCCGGAAACACTTTGTTAGAACCTACAGGGTGTTAAAAAATTTTAATTTTCCTCGGTTTTTTGCGATATTTTGAAAACAAATTTGAATATGGGTTTTTGAACATTTATTGGACTCTAGTTTTATTATTTTAGCAAATTGATTAATTTGATTTATATCATGATTTTGCTTTTTATTGTCGTTTAAAATTAGAATTACTAAATTTTTCTCTTTTTTTTTCTGTTTCTTTGATTGATTATACAAAAGTTATTAATGCACATTGAATGTAGGGTTATAATTTAATTAGGATTAATTTTAAATCATAATATATTTTTTCATAAGTGAAACTTGCAAATAGTTCTATCTAAAGTAATCATATTGATGGTTATACATATTTAATTAAAGATCTACTGGATAGCAGGTATATCTAGCATATGTGGCTAAAACTTCAGTTATCTAACAAAAAATAGGACTGGGTACTTGTTATAACCCATTAAAAGATCATATAAAAAGTTTATGGATATTTTGGAACATTCTTTTCCAAATGTTATGGCATCTGTTGATATTGCAATATGTCTTGGGGATTTTAACGTCAATCTACTCGAGGTGACTCCTAAGTCTGTATACAGGGTTTCTCACGGGAGCGGTTCGTTAGAAGTTTACGTGGATAGAAAAATCTTAGAATTCTGAATTTTTGGACTTAAGGGTTTTTCCAGATACTCTTTCATTTTAAATTATTTTTAAGGTCACGTCACTTCCGGTTATACCGGAAGTCGGCATTAACTTTCTTATTTTAAATATAACACTCTGTATATTATTTCATTTTGGATTTCAGAGAAAGTTTTAGAGTGAGTTTTATCAGGTTTCCCTATACCTATTTTAACCCGTTTCATAGATATCTTGATTTTTTTGATAATTTTTAAAGATGTAGGGTTATTTTCAACACTGCGCCTGATACCTATTTTCGAATAGTGGTAATTGCTTCAGGGGTAGACGAAGGCACTAGAATGATACTTTTGAAATCCACATTGAGAATTGATATATCACATACCGGGTGTTCAAAATTTAATAAACAATTAAATTGTTTTCAAACTCGAAAAGTTTGTTATTTCAAATGTAACACCCTGTATATTATTTGATGGGCGGATGGAGAATTTATTTATGTATCATTTTGCTTATAACATTCCCTATACCTATTTCTTACGGTTTTCTTGGTAATCTATATTTTCAATTAAAAAATTAACATTACTGAAACGGTAGAAATTTAATAATTGGAACATGAAAACAAAACAGGAACATTAAAAATTTGGAACGTGAATAAAATTAAATTACATAAAAAACAATGTAACACATAAAAACTTGGAACACAATGATATAAAATGCTTAGTGAATGTAAACGGAAGCATTACAATAAATGTTCTACATGGCTATCATTTTGGTTCAAACATTGAAGAAGTCTGTCATGTACTCCTCGCAAAACGGACCTCCTGAGTTTGTCTGGACTTATGTTATTAAATGCGTCTTAAACACGATTCAACAAATTCTCTCTAGTTTGAACAGGCCTAGCGTACACTATTTCTTTTATACGGCCCCATAGGTAAAAATCCAAGGGCGTCAAATCTGGTGGTCTGGGTGGCCATTTCCAAGGTCCCTGTAGGCCAATTTACCAATATTCAAACATCAAGGTCAACTGTTGGTATACAGCTATAGTGGAATGTGTTGGAGCACCATCAAGCTGATACCAAATGTTTGCTCTGTCACACGGAGGTAGATTATTTAGGAAATCATTAACAAATCCTCTGAGTATCCCCAGATATCTATACAAATTTTCATTGTACACTAGATATGCCACTGTATTGTCCATAACTAAACAAAAACATTAAAACCAAAGTGGTTCTGATGATTATGTTCCCTTATGACATGAGGATTAGCTTGTGCCCAATAGTGATTATTTCTGCGATTTATAATTCCTTCCCTGGTGAACTTTGCTTCATCAGTCCAAATAATCTTAAAAGAAATTTTGGAATTTCGGTAATTTTTAACCACATGAATTCGCAAAAGTCGACTCGGTTAGCCTCATCACCAATATGTAATCCGTGTACAGTTATTTCAGAAAAAAAGGATGCATTTTATGTTTTCTTAGTATTCTCTGTATTGATGCTCTTGAAATACCCAAATCTAGAGCTGATGTGGTTGAACTTCGTGGATAAGCTTGAAAATAAGCCAATACATTTACCTCGTTATCTTCATTATCTAATACTGGCTTTAGGTGATTTCGAATTGTCCTTACGCTCCCAGTTGCATTAAACCGAGCTTCAATTCTTGCGAATTTTCGGGGAGTCATTGGTGGCAGGTTCGGATATCGTTCGTTAAATAATCTGCATGTTCGCCTAATAATTCGTCCACATTCACCATGAATATAAAACAAATTTAACAAATTATTATTGGAATAATCCACATTATTCTCCATTATAAACTGTATTACTTGAGATAATTAACAAAAATACTTCAATTTTAAGTTTGTGTCTCAAAAATCGGTAAATCAGATTAATACTTTAACATAAAATCAACATCTACAAAAACTGTCAAAATCAAGGCCTACTAGATATGACTTTTGGAGTTTTATGAAATTTTTGATAAAAAATATGGATTACCAAGATAACCGTAAGAAATAGAGAATGTATAGCAAAGAACATAATATTCCATCCGCCCATCGAATAATACAGGTGTTACATTTGAAATAACGAACTTTTCCGAGTTTGAAAATAATTTAATGGTTTATCAAATTTTGGACACCCGGTATGTGATATATCAATTCTCAATGTGGATTTTGAAAGTATCATTCTAATGCTTCCGTCTACCCCTGAAACAATTACCACTATTCAAAAATAGGTATCAGGCGTGGTGTTGACATCTTTAAAAATTATCAAAAAAATCAAGATATCTATGAAACGGTTAAAAATAAGTATAGGAAAACCTGATAGAACTCACCCTAAAACTTTCTCTGAAATCCAAAAATGAAATAATATACAGAGTGTTATATTTAAAATAAGAAAGTTAATGCCGACTTCCGGTATAACAGGAAGTGACGTGACCTTGAAAATAATTTAAAATAAAAGAGTATCTGGAAAAACCCTTAAGTCCAAAAATTCAGAATTCTAAGTTTTTCTTATCTACGTAAACTTCTAACGAACCGCTCCCGTGAAAAACCCTGTATATTTCATCAGTTGTTGAAGCTCTAGGTTTGCTGCAAATAATCAACGAGCCAACACGAGTAACCAGTACAACACCTACTCTTGTTGACTATATATTAATCTCAGATGAAAAACTAATTACTACACAAAAAGGAATATTATCAGTTCACCATGTAAGTGATCACGAATTGATTTACTGTAGTTTAAATTTAGAAATTGTTTCTTCTAAATTTACATTTAAAACAGTGCGGAATTTTAAACAGTTTGATTACAACAAACTTAATGGGCATTTACGTGCTATACCTTGGAAGGTAATTTATGAATTAGACAATATTAACAGCAAAATTGCATTTTTAAATGAAAATATTTTAATATTGTTGTTGGATTTATTTGCACCAATTATAACTATTTGTATTACAAAAAGATATTCTCCATGGCTTACTGAAAACATCCGTGAAATGATGAAGAGTAGAGATAAAGCATTAAAAAATTTTAAAAAATCTAAAAGTAACAACCACTGGATATTTTACAAAAACTTGAGAAATATAGTTAATATAGCAATTCGTAGAGACAAAAAAATCATTTTATGAACAAAAATTTAACAAATCAAATAATAAGGAATTTTGGAGTGAAATGAGAAATTTAAATCTTGTTTATCAAAAAAATCACCAATTACCTGATCACTTAAACAACCCTGATGAGATGAACAATTTTTTTCTATCTTCTGTACAGCAATTACCATTAAATGATACTGTTATACAACATTATCGTACAAACATAATGAAATCTATTCACGACCGTCTTACCTTCCGTCCTGTAGATAAAAATGTAGTTTTTGAAGTTATACGTTCGATTAAAAGTAAAGCAATTGGTACAGACGGAGTTGGAATTTCAACAATTTGCTTATGTTTACCTTTTGTGCTGCCTTACGTAACTCATATTATAAATTTTTGCATTTACAATTCCATATAATATGTAATTCCACTTGAAAAGTGTAGTAACCCTGCCTCTTTGAAAGATATTAGGCCGGTTAGTATTCTCCCCGTATTCTCTTAAACACTAGAAAAAATATTACAAAACAATTAAGTTTACATTTACAAAAGTATGAGATCCTCCACTGGAGCAATCGGGTTTTCGGTCTGGTCATAGTTACAGCACTACCCTGTTGCATATAACGAATGACATAAGTGAAGCTACCGACATGCTTAATAACTTTAGATTTTTCTAAAGCATTTGATATCTTAAACCACGATATTCTTGTGTCTATTTCTCATTTTATTGATCTGTCTGTTGATGCCATTACCTTATTGTCACATTATCTAACAAAACGCCAACAATGCGTTAAGTACTTAGATAAAACATCTTCATTTAAATCATCAAACAGGGATTCTTCAAGGATCTATTTTAGGACCTATTATATTTAACATTTACATCTCCCAACTAAATGATAATATAACATCATGTAAATCTGATTTTACGCTGAGGATACTCAGTTGCATCTTTCTTTTGATCCTTCCGAGTTTAACCAAGCAGTAGCTGCAATAAACTCTGGTCTAGATTGTATTTTAGAGTATTGTAATAATCATAATCTAAGTATAAATCCGCACAAAAGTCTACTGCCATGTTATTTGGTAAACATACTTATAGAAATTTAATTAACCAAAACCTAATTATAAGATTAAATAACGTAGAAATTGCTGTCTGTCAGAATGTAAAGAACTTTGGAATGCATTTAGACAGTGATTTACGGTTTACATTACATGTCTCTAAACATCTCCAAAAATATAGCTTATGATAATCTAAGAAATATTTATCAAAATAGACACGTGTTATCTGAAAAAATTAAAACAACTTTATGCAATGTATTAATATTGTCTCTTTTGACTATTGTGACGTAGTGTACGACGGATATTTAACAGCTTTCGATATAAAAAGAATTCAAAACCTACAAAACTCTTGTTTGTTTATTTGGTATAAGGAAATACAATAGAATATCACATAAATTAAAAGACCTAAATTGACTTAATACGAAAGCAAGGCCCACCTTACATACGTTTTGTCTTTTTCATAATATCGTAGTACATAAAACACCCACATATTTATACCAAAAAATTAGATTTAGAACAGATGTACATACCATAAATATCAGATACAAAGGATCTCTTACGCCACCATCACATTCTACGGAAGCCTTCAAACGTTCTTTTTCTTTATTATTTATTTCTCCATTTTAGTTCTTAAATTCAAAGTTAAAGTAAAAATGCTAGCTAAGGATTATTGGGAATTAAATTAATCTGTTCATCAACTAATATCTCGAAAACGGTTGATCTGAGGGGCATCGACCAAGTATATCTTTTTTGCTCAGAACTGAAAAGGGAACAAACTAATTAAAATGTAACGTCAATATACCGGGTGGTAAAAAGTTATGGCTAATAAACTTTAATTTTATTTTTGGGCCTAGAATCACAATGAGGTTTGCCTCGTCTAGCTACAAAACGCTTTAGAATTAATAAAAATGAAGTTGTAGATAAATCAGTTAGCAACTACAAATGAATGGCTTGAGTTACTAAACATACAAAAATACATATATAGGCTTTGATTAATTAGGCACCGCGCGTTTTACGGTCGCGAATCAAAATAGGACCAGCATAATCTACGGCTGTGTTATAGAAAACCGAGGTGTTTATTTCTAATCTTTTTATAGGGAGATTACCCATAACATTAAACTTTGAATTTGGTCTGACCTTAAAGCATGTAACGCAATTGCGTTTGTATTTGTTTATAGTGTTCTTGCGAGATAAGGGCCAATAATGCACGCGGGTGCATGCTAATAATTGCTGTGAACCGCAGTGTAATAATTTGGCATGGTAATGTCTTACTATTACGTTGGTTAGAGGATGATTCTTGGGGAGTAATATCCGGGTGCTTTTTTATAAAAGTGAAGGTGAATTTCGGATGCGACCCCTTACCTTACTATTATTTAAAAATTGATTTAAGGGTAGAATACTGCTTTTAAGACTAAGATTTATTTAAACTTAATGTTTTAATTTCGTAAGAAAATGCTTCTGCTTGGCACAATTGTATAAGAGTTTCCATTGAGGGCTACTAGTCAGCATTTTGCTTGTTTGAGTTTGGCAATTGTGTATGAATCTCCAACATTAAGCTATTACTATCTGCAGCCTTGTCAGTGTAGAATATTTCTTAAATATATCTAAGTTGTGACAAATTTGATTTACCAGGACACGTGGTGCCGATTTCATTTCAGAATGTTCAATTTGATCGAGATTTCTGACACCTCGACATATTAGATCTGCTGGATTGCACTAATTGACTGAATATGGTTGTATAGTAGCAATTCGATTAGCTACAAATGTTTTATACTTGTTTGGAGGGGATTGATCCAATTTAACACTATCATACTATCTGTCAAAAAAGAAAAATTTGGTTTACTAGAATAGTTAAGGATGTTTTGACCTTTTTCATAAGTTGTTGCAAGTAAAACGCCTGCGCTTAATTCAAGACGAGGAATTGGTATAGTGCGTAAGGGTGCTACACGTGACATAGCAGGTTTGTGATACGTTTATTTTGAAAACATGCTGTGATGCTACTGTCTGAAAAACCATGCAGTTTCATTTTGCTGCGGGGTTGTGGGACTACACACCGAATTATTTGAAGTGATTTACATGCATTTAACTGACTTTTGAAGTTATTCCATGCGCTATTGATAAGCTCTGAAACCTTAAGCTCCCATAATCTTTGAATAAACATCTTTCCTTTAATTATTTTAGTTGTGACAAACGCCCTAAAGGGTCAAATAACTGTGTTATACTTGATAAAATGTTGCGTTTTGTATTTTTATTTCCGTCAATAGAAAATTGGGATTGTAATGGATTGTGCCGGTCACAGAGTTCCAACATAAGCCTAAAGTCTTTGCTATAGAACGTTTACCAATTGGAACATTAAAAATAATGTTTTTGTATTGTCAGTATCAGCCATGACTTCCTCGTTATTGGATAAAAAATTTCTGATATTGAGCCCGGCTGGTAGCTAACATTTTAATGAGGCAATTTTTTACCTTTAAAATTTCCTCCAAAGTGTCTCCTGTATAAAGCAGATCGTCCATATAGAAACAGGTTTCAATAACCGCACTTGTATAAAGTTAATCTTTGTAATTTAAATCGGCTAACTGTTTTAAGCAGCGAGTTGCTAAGTAGCTTGCTGTAACAGTTTATAGGTAATGGTGTTTAATTGGTAAATTTCGATAGGATCAATATACTTGGTTTGGCCAACTAATTTTTCTTAGATGAGGTCGATATGTATTATGCGATACATCTTTGCCCACAAGCAAAATCGGTACTCGTCATTAAACACAATTTGTTGCCATTCTTGCGCTCAATTAACCCTTTCGTAGCTACACTCAAATCTGCGTAGACGATGAAGTGGTGTAAGAGGAAGACATGAAAATGGACGATATGAAAGCAACCCATAAGATCTTATCCGTAGATAAACAGATGACATTGACATTCTGAGTCCTACACCTCTCATTCAATCATTTGCAATTGATCGAGTTGTTGAAAATCTGTCTGTCATCCGAGGACGTCCAGATCCCCGCCGACGATGTTGAACCTCTGCCTCGAGCAATTTGGACCAACATCTCAATACCGATGAAACATTTCGGTTTACACGACGAGCAATTTCTCTTAGCGAAAGTACTGCCTCTCATACCAATAATACGACCACGTTCAAAATCACTTAACTGGACAAAATGTTGATGTTGACGTACTCTCGGCATTGTTATCAAGTTTAAAATGATATTGTAAACAAATAACAACAATTTGCAAACTTGACAGTTACTAAATGGTCTACTACTTCAAGTTTATTGTTACTATGTGCTATGGAAACAACAGAAAAAAAACTACTGGCTAGATTTTATTCAAATTTGAATAATCACTTTGTTTCATGAAAATAGACGTTTCCTGACAATTTCAATAAAATCTAGGTGTTGCAATTTTTCTGGAAGTCAGTATGTATGATATCTAAACTTGACTTTATAATAACAAATTACAATAACATAAACTATTTCTTATAAAACTTGTTTAAATTGATGCCCATTTGAAGTAACGCTTCTAAAAATACGATTACAATTATCTGAAGGAATCTAATTATTATAATTTCCTTGAAATCTCTGTCCATCTGTTTGTCTGTCTGTTTATCATCTCCTCCAAGCAAAAACTAACTACACCGTTCGATAGAGGATTTTAAGGCGGTCTGGATGCAAGGGTTCTTGAAACTCTAACTTAACTCCTTGAGTGGCTGGCCACACCCACTCTCCCCAAACTTCAAAATTAATTTTTGTTTTTATTACCAAATATGTTTGTCTCGACAAGTCAAACATCTTTTGTATACATCATTTTGACTTATGATCTTAAAGTCAAAAGTTATAGGTCAAACTTCATGTGTACCTAGGATGCGCTTAAAGATTAGTATAACCACAGATAAATATATCTTACAGATAGTCCATGCAATAGGACATATTGGCAGTTAGCACAGATACACAAATTAACGTTTCCTTTAAAATATGTAGTGTGTCAAGTATTGATAACAGATACCGCTGTAGGTAAAATAATTGTGAATAGCAAAAACACACAGAAGTTAGTGCATCATACTTTGACACTACTGCATTACAGAGGGTACTGTTGTAAAAGCAATGTTATCTTTATGAAAGCACAAATAAATACAGGTATATTTATTTGTCATGAATTATAAAGCGTTGATTGAAGTTTCTTCAAATGTTTGCTGTTGTTTTCGTTCATGGAAAATTTACATAGTTTTTATGACTTTTTTTAATCAATAATTTAATACAATTTTACATTTACTTTTGTATTTATAGATTACATATGTAACGGCGAGTAAATCGCCCACTAAATTTTAAATCAACCTTCGGGGATATTTCCAGTTACGCGACTCTTATTTCTTATCGCAATTCTTTGCAGGTGTTTCGAATCTAAACACAGTACAACCATTGTTTTTAAAAGCCTTAGTACAACTTAAAATCTCGACCAATACTTTTTTGTACTATAATAATAATAAAGTGATCATGACAATTATTCTAAAATTAATTAAAACTATCTAATATTAGTTTAATACATAATAATAAGAAATGCTTATTGACATGAAAACAATAATAAATTTGAAATTAGAGATTTAAACACATAAATAAGGCAAACGATAATAATTTTGATATAAATAATTTCACAAAGGTGTTCTAATATAAACAAATTCTTAAATATATAAGATAAACTTGTTTGAATAATTGTAATTAAATTGTATGAATTAATTCTTTATGTTCTAAGAATTGATTGTTAAATGATACCTAAGTGCTTACCAATAGAAGAACTAATACCACAGCTAAAAGATATATTATCTGTGCTAATACTAAATAATTTTAATTAATTTCAGAATAATTTTTATGATTACTGTTTTATAATTACTTATTACAGGGTGTATTATGACGAGATTCCATTAGGAGTTTATGGAGTAGTATCCGAATTCAATTCTAAAAATTCACTAGGTTTCGGTACAGGATTTAACTAAAAAAAAAAGCTGTACCGGAAGTAACCACTAACTATACAGAGTGTTCGAATTCGTGTACGATTTTTCGAATGATGAAGGGTTAAAAAATTGATTTTTTAAATAGAATGCCTAACTTTTCATTACATAATGTAATGAAACATAGGGTGTTCTATTTAAAAAATAATTGATTTTTTTATTTGAAAAATCATACACGAATTTTGAACAATCTGTATATCAGGGCAGCATGACTGTACTAATTTATATCCCAAGAACTTTTTCGCTTTATATCACGTTGGATTGAAAAATGTAGTTCATATGTCAGTTTTTTTCAAAAAACATAAATAATTCGGAAACGGCTAAAGATAAGTATAGAGATTAATGCATAAAGTCAACTTAAAATTGAACGTAGAATTTGGTAATATAAATATATACAGGGTGTTCTATTTAAAAAAAAGGTGATGGTTACTTGTGGTACAACCTAAAGCGCAAACAAGAAGCCAAATTTTTTTCAAAATTAAATTTAGACTTCCCCATAAACTTTTAATGGAAACTCGTCAGATACACCCTGTGCAGTTGCTACTAGTGAATTTATTAAAATAAAGATATTGGTCCATATCTTAAGTTGTCTAATTGATATTATCATCGAGTTTTTTTTATGTTTTATTTTATAAATATAAATACTACTAGAAATAAAAATCAACGTAGTGGAAGAAGTATAGCATCCAGAAATTAATTTTCAGTGCCCCAATGAAAAAAAAATGTAATTGTGTTATTTAACCGTGCAGATATTCGTTTTGCAAACCTAGGAGTAACAATTCTGATTCAAGATTTAAAAACAGCATTGGACGTTGTTCTCTATCTTAACGACAACCTGAAAAACCTTCAAATTTTATATAGAAATGAACGTTAAATAACATTTTTTATACATGACAATACAGCTAAGCATAATTTTATTTAATTTAAAAATTTATTTTTTGCATACTGTATGAAAGTTACAGTTTTTATACGATAAATCATAATGAAAGTGATACTTGTTTTTTTTTACACTTTTAAGATTACTTATCTAGTAGTAGGTATAGCTTTTATCACTTGTTGTACAAATAACGTACGAAAAAGGGTCTAAACAGCTTCACAGAAAGAGTTCTGCTAGCTTATTTAGCACCGTAACGGTAAGCAACGATTTCGACATCAGTAAATACTCGAAACTCATTGCGTATTTAAACAATAAATCAACCGGATATATAAAATCTAAAACGTTTTCCCGGAAAGAAATCTATATGGGGTTGTTGGATGGCGGAGCTTAATAAATCTACCAACTTTCAAATTGAAGTCTTTTGGCAGTTATGGAAGGAACAGATGGACTAATAAGCTCATGGAATTACGATTCTCTTCTTCAAATTTGGTTTTTTCATCTTTTCGAATAATCTAAATAAGTCAATATATTACAAAAATATTTTAAATATACTAAATTATTTTTTTTTTAATTGTAGACAAATTTTGAAAGGGTAGAAATAATTAATAAAATATTACCATACAAAAAAGTCGAAAGGTTTATGACAATAGCCAGATCCCGACAGTTATAAATTTATTCAAACAAAAAATGAGAACTATAACTACAAAAAGCATTAGCTAATTTAAGTCCAGTGATACAGTCTCTCACTGTAGTGAGTTTAACCAATGATTCAGGGTTGTCTAGATTAGGCCCATTTTCAAATGGGTTTGGTTACTAGTGAAAACATAGTCATCTTTACTGAAATTACTTATAGGATTGTTTATATCACAATCAACATTTTCTACCGTAGGATTAGGTTTAATGAAAGACTAAAATCATCATCTTTTTGTCTTTTAATAAATTTGTGCGGTGCGTCCATAGCTATCCCTAATTAAATATTCAGTTTAACGCCGTTTTGATATGTTTTATATATGTACACCCCAACTATTTTACATACCGAAATATACTCGGAGATATAAATTGGCCAATACATATGCCACTAGCGTCCAAACTATTAAAACAATGAAACATAATAAACTAATGATACTAAGAATTTCTTACTTATTTTTAGAATTTTTAATTTAGAACGCGATTTTACTTCATCTACCTTGTAACTACTTCTCCATTTACATTCTTTGAAAATTCTTACTTTTATTAACATGTCTAATAAATAATTTTTATGAAGAGAGCAGTAGTCTAGGTTATGTAAAATATCGGTGATATGTTTCTTCTGAATCTTTTAATAATAAATGTTTTTAAAAGCAGTCTATCTAGATTTTTGTTGAAAATATCATTAAATACATCTAAACTTTTTCTACAAATTGTATTAAAGAGTCACTAGGCTTACGTAACCCAACCGATGTTGGAAATAAATTATCATAAGTTCTATTTATTATCAGTAATTCCTTTTTATTGTTTAATTTGCTATTTCTTACCAAGACTTTTTCACAGTTGTCACATTTAAACTTATCAAGACAACGTTTTGCTAGATGATATCTAGCAAAGTATGCTGTTGCACAATCTTCAAGTTTAATTTTTGCTACTCGTAGTTGGTGGTGATGAAGTTAAAAGAACTTGAACCACGATCACATATTTCCGATAAAACTTCAATTTCTTCCTGGTTAGGTGCCTCTGTTGGAACATCGGTCAATAGAAGTTGATCATCATCAACTTCACAGTTTGCAACTTCGCTTGGAATCAATAAACTTGATATTGCGTTAATGCGGAAGCTTGTTCTTAACGTCCTAACTGTAGGATTTCTATTAAAACCACCACGTTGTCTAAAGACAGAAAATAAATTTTCTAACGCATCTTGATTAAGTCTGGCAGTTAAAATGAACGTATTGTTTAATTTCACTTCTTCTTGAAGTAGCAATACAAATGCATTGATAGTTTGAATAATGCCATCAAAACAGGGAGGTCTAGAAACAATTCCTTTCTTGTCATTTTTTTAAATTTTTTACATAACAGATTTTGTGTCTTGTAAAACTTGTGTACCCAGATTATTACTATTTGAAAGGGCTGATCTGTATGGATTTTTGTCATACATTCTACGGCTGTTTAAACAAACAAAAGTTTTGTCCATTATTGCTACAAAATTTGCCGTGTTTTTTGCTGTTTTGTTTTTTAATTCTCCGGTAGCAATGTCTGTTTCTATAGCGGCTGCAACACTATGACTAAAAACTTGAGTTGCAAGTTTCACCGACATCTTTTGGTGACCCTTGATCACAAATTATAATTTTAGAAAATAATCCACAGCTAAATAGCTTTCCTATAGCAGTTTTTAACAAAATAAAAAAGTTATTAGATGAAACACCGGTATGAGCTACAAAATAACCAAATGGTACTTCCAGTTACTGTACAATCCTCTAGCCATAAACACCAAAACTTTTTTAGCAACTTTCGTACTTTTCCTAAAATTCCTAGATCTTCAAATCCTTCAATGAAATCCATGGCATTAGAATATTCCAATGAACTTTTGATGTTCATTTCATCAAAGCAGACAACACACGTACGTTCTTGGGTAGTCATACAATTAACTTTTAGTCGAATTTGATGTAACAACTTTGGACTAAACCCAGGTCTGAACTGAGATGAACCAATCCATCGCCTAATACTACTTATGCTAGGCAAAACTATATTTTGTTTCCTTAAAAATTTATAAGTTGTAGGGGATTTGTAATACAAAGAAATTGCAAAATCTATTTCATCTTTTAACCATTTTGATTTTTTCGATGTTGGAGTTGCATTCTTACAAGAGCACGTCGTTGTGGAAACGGAATGTTATTAATAAAGCTAATATCATTAAAATGGGTAATTGCTTTCATTTTTAATATCTTTTTTTAATTTGGAAATTTGTGAGTTTTCGTTTTTATCATTTTGTTTTTAGTTTCTAATAAACTTCTTAATTTTTTTCCTCGGAGAATCAATCTCGGATCCAAATAGTTTTCTTTTATTATGCCTTAATGATGATAATGGTAACGATGCTACATCAATTAAAAAGTCTTGGGTTTTGTAGACTAACTCGAGTGAGAGGAGGAGATAAAGTTGGAAAAATTGGTGTGTAAACTTTCTTAGGGGTCATGACTTTTAAAACTTCAGGTGAAGATTCAGATGATACATATTGGGATTTGTACGATAATGGCACGGAAGATTTCAGCAAACGTTTCTTGTCAGGTTTTGTGAATGATTCAGTTGTAAAGTGACATTCACAAACATAACAATTTCTTAAAGTCTTGGGATCTAAAGTTGCAAGTCTTGCGTTTCCTGAAAATCATATTTTTAAAATATACAATTGTGCACCAAAAGAACGCACATCGTTTAATATTGTTTCGTCACATTTGTTACCGAATGTTCTCGCTTTGTACTACATTGTTCCATAGTAACACTGTTTTAACTCAAATAGTTTTCGAATAAAGCAGAAAAACTACTTTTTTAACTGGGACCCATTTTTTCAAAAACATTTCGATACTGTTCTACATTTTTCTAAACATTGTTCCAAAAAACAAATCCGTAACTTAAATTATGGCCCACAAATGAAAAAAAAACAATTTTTGAGTTTGCACTCCTTATTTTAAATATGGGCAATTCCGATACTGCTCTACATTGTCTTAGTTTTTACTAAATATTTTACCAGAAAAACAAATCCGTAACTCAAATTATTATATTAAAAACAATTTTAAATTTGGAAATTTTTGATACTGTTGCAGTCGTTTTAAACATTGTTGTGTAGCTCAATTTATGGGTTCACCATTTTTCGAAATCTCAAGTTTTTTTATGTACTTATTAATTCTAATTTGTTAAAAAAATAATCGTACGACTTTTGATATTGAAATCGTCGGTATTTCTGGGCTTATAACGAGTAGATTTTTAAAGTCCGTCATCAACAACAATTGTAGGGCGGTGGTAAGTTTACTCTGTGCTAGCACAAAATATCAACCTCGACGCCGGATTTTAAAAATACTCATTTCCTACTCTTGAACAATAATGTGAAATAAAAATAAGCTTTTTCGAAATGATTGATGGTGCACTCTACAGATAAAACCTAATTTAACATATACACAAATAAGAATTTACTACACATCCGAATTAGTGATCCATTTTTGATAATTTGTTGTTGGAAATCGGTAAAGTTTTAAGCCGGGATGACTTCTAGCTGATTTTCGACAGTTAATGTATTGGCACATATTTCCACTTGCAGAAGTCATGATAAAAATGTTCACTAGCTGACTTACTATTTTGAAAATGATATTTCGTAATAACACTGGGAATAATTAATTTATAGACAATTATTGTACACGGTGAACTATCACTACATTCACTCAGGTGAAAATATTAGATGTCACTAAAAAATATTTACTTCCAGATTTATACATATATGTAAGGGTTTATTAAACCTTCGTGTTCGATATTTTCATTCAATCGTATCAGTTACCATAAAGTCTGCCGTAATTCTTTACAGGTGTCTCGGCATGTTTAAAGTGTTTATTTAACTTATTCAATTAACTTCTGTCGTATAAATTTAAACACTAATCAATTGATTTCATTATCTTTGGTTTTTTGTTTTAGTTTGTAAATATTATGAATGAAAGTATAGAATGAAATTTTTTTTAGTATAGATACTATAATGAAAAAATTATGTAATTTTATTGTCATTTTGTTGGGGTGCGGATAAATGTTGAAAACAGCAATAGGTGTTAGTTTCTTTTATTGACAACCTTTAAAATACTCGGAATTTATGCAGAACTTTGAGTAATATTTTTATCCGGAACGTACGCTTTTTTGTAATTAAACTTTACTTAAAAGGTAAAGGGACAATATTTGTAAAATAATTAGGTTGTAATTTTAATTTACTGTAACGCTTTAAAAATTTTATTATATTGTATCTACAATGCTAGAAGCTGTTCAATTGTAATTGAATTCGTATGTATTGCATTTATTGTTTTGTCTGGTTCTGTGCTATAATGTAAGAAAGGAAACTGTAGTGAATTTTTACAAGAGCCATCTGTATACAAATAGTTGTGGTATCTATAGCGCTACTACAGCGCCAATGTTAAAAGTGAGCCGCTTCCAAACTATTTCCAAATCGCCGACAAAAACTGACGTCCAATTTATTACATACGGTGGTACATCTGTAAGGTATTTTATCTGTGGTATAACAATATAACACCAAATATAATTCTAGAAGCGTGTTCAAAATTTCTGGTTTTTGTTGATTTACCTATACATTGAATTTTTTTACTAAATATGCCAATATTTCGAAAATTGTCAAGTTTAGATACCATATAAGTTGTAACAGCAAAATAGAATTGACAGGTTTGATTAATTTTTGTCTAAAAGTTTTTTCTGTAATTTCTGTAATATAGGGAAAAACTATTATTATTATTATAATTTTCAGTCAGCAGTATGAAATGATTAATTCAAATTCAGCGCAACCTTCCGTGCAATATGTTTATAAGATAGTTGTGTTGTGCTTTTGTTCTCTAAACATGATATCCAAACACAAATGCCATTTACACATCAATATGTAAATTGTAAATACAATATCTGGTGTTTGTGATGCATTTCGCACTAATTTTATATTTTTGTTTCAGAAAAAGGGAAGCAGAGAAAGAGTAAGTATATTATTAAATAAATTTCGCATTCACTCCATCCATTCTCAACATCAATATTTTAAAGAAAAATGTAATCATTTATTTAAAATTCGCGTCACTGATGTCGAATGTGTGGTATTTACAGAATTTATACGGCAACAAACACCGCGCCATAAAAAAAGAAGAAGAAACAACAGAAGCCGAACCGTCTAGAACTCCCGAAGATTCAGTTTGTAGTAACGAAGGGCCCAGTGCAATTTATAACGACTTACCCTCTACGTACACATCTGAAAACAAACAGTGACGTCTGTCTAAAAAGTCGTTTAAACAAAGCAAAAAGCGAGTACAAAATAATGATGCGATATAGAAAACTGGATCAGGCTTCCTCGTCTTTTTTTTGTATAAATATTCTGTTATTGTACATATACAAATGACTGAAATTGTTATTTATATCTATCTCCGACAGGTGTAATGTTATTTTATTCAATTCAATAAATTGCGGAACACCAAGACTTGATGATGAGCAAAGTGATGTAAAGAGTACTTACGAATTTATCTATCAATGCCTGTCTATATAAAGGGACTTATACATAATCAGTATTCAATGATTCAGCCTATTTTTTAAAGGGTAGGAAATAAGAAATTCACAAAAGGTATTATGAAATATTCATGATCATCGACAGACCAAATTTTCATATAATGTAATATGAATAATGTCCCTTAGAATATATTACATCTAGGATAAATAAATGTTGCCAATTTTACAAAATATTGTCGATGCTCATGTCCATTTGTTAGCAATGTAATTAACTAGAATGATCAGACATGCCCCCACCCCCGCACAAAAAATACGTCCGTGTAAAAATTTGTTAGCCCTGTTGTAAATGCTACAAGTTAACGTTTGCACTAATTAACATTACAGTTTTATTTAATTTACTTATTTCGTTACGCAATTGTTAGCTTGGCAGCGTTAAGGGACCAATCAGCCATGAAACTCTGATTGATTCAGATCCTGCAAACTGATTAGTAACTCTATTCTTAGTCATACTCTGAAAATTATTGCTTAATCAACCAAAAAATTTAATTTTAGCATATGTATATAATACGATTATAAGGCAAAATTTCAGGATAGGAATTGTGTAGATTATAATTAGGTTTGTTGATTTTAAAATTATTATTACACGGCAGAAATTTAATCTTGTAACTTTGTCTTTATCGTAGATTTGTTAAATAATAAAGATTTTAATTGAAATCGTTTTACTTACACCATTTACATATACCAAAACAAAAATTATGGTGAGTATCTAAATTGAAAACACATTAACGTTAATTCTGTTTTGAAATGACGAAAAATCGAAGGATTACGAACTACTAATGCGTGTTTACGGTCACCGAAAAGCGAAGTCGCTCACCCATGTAAAATGAAATGTAGCCTAATTTAATTTAGCGGAAGTACGTACAATTTCATCATTTATTATCAGTTATAAATACCTACTTTCAGAATAGTGCACCAAACAAATAAAAACACTTTTAATTTTCAGAAGTCAATAAAAAACAGTCTTTAATTGTGTGTTTGGTTAAGATTGTCAAATTTCAACACTAAACAAATTAAATTTATCAAATAGAAAATGTTTATGTAAATGTAAGTTCAAACTTCTCACGGTGACCACCATTAGAATTTTTCAGGAACTACTTCGATTAGAATTTTAAAAATTTAGACAACAGCCGTTATTGGGTATGCTCTCCTCAATTAAAACAACGGTATCTATGTGGCACTTCCGGTTATACCGGAACTTGACATCAACTTCATTACTTTAAATGGAATACCCTGTATATTTTTACGTTTTTCAGTTTTACTTACGATTTTAGGTACACTTTCATAAAACCTTCCTATTTCTAAAATTTACCGTTTTTAAGCTATTTAATTTATTATAAAAAATATCACACAACAGTAGGTGTTTTAAAAGCATACCTACCTATTTGACACTTGGAGCTACAAAATTCACAGGAATGATAGTTACACCCCCAAGCTCCCCGACCATATTTTCAAAGTGGGTTAATTGCATATAGGGTGTTTGATATTTAATGGCGGATTTGGATAATTTCAAACAATCGTAAGTTTATTTTGTAAAATGGAACACACTGTATGTATTTTTTTATAGGATTATGCACAATTTTATTTCCTTTCGTATGGTACTATGGTTCCCTATACCAATCTCTTGTGGTTTACAAATTAATTACTATTCATTTTTCTATTCTACTTATCATTTTAGATAGACTTTCATAAGGCCTTCTTATTTCTAAAACTTACCGTTTTCAAAATATTTAATTTATTATAAAAAACAACTAAACGATATAAAATAAACAAATAACAATTTCAGATAATAATTAAATTATTACCAAGTGTAATTGTTCGAAATGTCCCCCATTTAGCTCTAACCAATTGTTTACCCTTGCGGTAAACTCATGTGTAACAGCTCGTGCAATGTGGGCTGCAGGTAAAGCTAGATATTACTAGATATTTCTTTGCAGTTACGGGTGTTTGTTTTTTTTTTTTTATTGCTCCCCAAATATAAAAATTAAGCGGTGAAAGATCAGGGGATCTTGCTGGCCAATTCCAAGGTGCTTAACTCATCATCCATCGGTCCGCAAACATTTCGTCAACTTGCTGACTGATTATATTACCATATTTAGGTGGAGCACCGTCTAGCTATTACCTACAGCTTCTCAATTGATTTACGGATAGATCATCTAAGAAATTTACTACGACAGTTTGCAAAATATAGTGGTATCTTTCTGCATTTAAATTATCCTCGTAGATAAGGTACCGAACGTGCATGTCTTTTATTAAGCAAAAACTTTGACAGTAAATTTATGTTGAAAATTTCTCTTCCGAATAACGTGCGGATTTTGAGAGGGCCAAATAGTTACGGTTATGTCTGTCGTAGATACCATCTCTACTAAATTTAGATTTATCCGTCCAAACTATTTTCGTCAAAAAATTGGGATCTTCTTGTATTCGCGTTAAAATCGTTTCACAAAATTGAACACGGTTTCCAAGCATCTCCGAACCTTAAAAGGATGTTGTCCGTTACTTTTTCAAAGTTCTATGAATGGAAGGTCTTGAAATGCTCTGTTCCGAAACGCGTATTGATGACTCTGGATATGCCTCAAAATATGCCAAAACATTGACAACGTTATCTTCATCAGAGGTTGTAAGTTTTGGTAACAATCTGTTTGCAAAAATTCGACCATATTGTAATTTATTTCTTAAAATTCTTTTTAGTTTTTCCCTTGTCGTTGTTGGTAAATGTTCTGCAACTTCTATTTATTATTTTCTTACAATCTCCATAGATAAATAATAAATTTAGGATATCAACACTTGAATACGTATTTTGATTTTCCATTTTTAATAATTACCTAATATTTAGTAATTAATAAGCACAATATTTATTGTTTACGTGACAACAATTAACTCGTTTCATTTATTTTGAAGTGCTGGTAAGAATTCTACAGCAATCTTCATAAAGAATTAAACGATTTTAGTTGCTTCAACAAAAAATAGTAATTTATTTAAATATCATAATCCTATAAAAATGCATACAAGGTGTTCCATTCAAAAAATAAACTTACGATTGTTTGAAATTATCCAAATCCGCCATTAAATATCGAACACCTTGTACGCAATTTGAAAATTTGAACGAGAAGTTTGGGTGTATAGCTATTATTCCTGCGAATTTTGTTGCTGCAAGTTATTTACTCTAAAATAGGTATACTTTTAAACTACCTACTGTTGTGTGATATTTTTTTATAAGTGAAATAACTTGTAAACGAAAAATTTTAGAAATAGGAAGGCCATATAAAAGTGTACCTAAAATCGTAAGTAGAATTGAAACACGTAAAAATATACAAAGTGTTCTATTTAAAATAACGAAATTGATGCCAACTTCCGGTACAACCGGAAGTGACCCATAAATACCGTTATTTTAATTCAGGAGAGCATACCCAATAACGCTATTGTCCAAATTTTAAAAATTCTAATCAAAGTAATTTCTGAAATATTCTAATTGGTGGTCAGCGTGGGACACCCTGTATACAGTAGTACGCGGACCTTTGATGTTGCCTTTGAAAAGTAGATTTTTTCAAAATGAATTTTGACCATTATTTTAGGTTCCTCGGTGGCTACAATTTAAAAAATTTTCAATTATAGAAGATGTCCCACTTTCATTGACGACTCGTCAATTTTGACATTTTCAGATATTTCAGTGCAGGTTATTATTTTAAATATCAAACTCAAATTTTAGTCACACTTAGGGCGGTAACGACTTTGATTATCCATGGTTTAAAAGTTGACATTGGTTATACATGGTATGAAAAAAAATATCAAACTCTGTAACCAAAAATAATGAATAACTTGATAAAATCTAATGGAACACCCTATATATTTTTCCCCAGATGGATGTAAATTAAATTTTCTACAACTTTTCTATAGATGTCTGTGTATCAAAACTCAACCGTTAGTCGAGAAACTCGTTTTGTTTATCAAAAATACACGTTTCATCAAAACATTTTTATTGCCAACTCAAAATTATAAAATAGAACAAAACCGCTGGACAGATTAATTTAAATAGCTGAAAGCAATATCTGAATAAACTAGAAATATCAAATACGAGAAGCATTCAAATTCTATTTTTGTCAGATATGGTATTGTACACGATGAGGATGAAATTGGTTTTTTACAGGGGTCTTCAAAGTTCCAATCCAAAAATAGAATTCTCAACTGCTGATAAAGATAACGATGTCAAATTCCGTATAAACATGTATCCTTGTATTTTTCTCATAGTAGTTTTTTTTTATCTCAGCTCCGAAACGGTATCAGATACAGACTTGTTAAATGAAACAAAAGTTGCGCCTTCAAAAGCCCAAAAAATGGCGGTTAGACATTTTTGAAAATTTTATGCATTTTTGAGATAATTTGAAAATTTTTATTTTTGATTTTACATTTATTTTTTTTTCTGGCCTTAATAGTTGAGTTACGTCAATTTCGATTACACTTCTCACAGCAACTTTTTATTTTGTTTAACGAATTGTTACTAATTTTTAAACCCGACGTTTCGTTTTTGTAGAACCATTATTAATCAATTTTTTTTTCTTAAATTTTGTCCCATTTAACCAAGTCCGTATCTGCTACCATTTTGAAGATACCCATAGTGCCTCTCTTATCTTGGACACAGTATATAGCAAAATTGTAGAGAATTTAATTCTACATCAATATGGCAAATAAACAATGTGTTCTATTTGATTTTATTAGTTATTCATCATGTTACCGCCCTAAGTGTGAATAAAATTTGAATTTGGTATTTCAAATAATAACCTAAAAACGTGAAATATCTGAAGGCCGATACTGACCCAATCAAATATTTAAAAATCGATATCTCAAAAGTATTATTTTTTGAGTAAGACTTATATAGTCATAGTAAGTTTTTACGTAGATTCAGTATAAAAATTAAAAAAAATATATGTTCCATTTAAAATGTCAAAGTTGGCAGTGGTCCTAATAAGTGGGATAATTTAAAATATTTATAAATTGTAGCCATTGAGGAACCTAAAAACATCTTCTTTTTAAAAGCAATATCTAAGATACTACACGGACAGGTTGTATATTAAAATTGTAAAAAACAGGTGGCGCCAACTCTTGACATTCAAGTTGATATATCTTATAATTTTCAAAATTTGTTACATTTAGTGCAGTTACTGAGTATATTTTCGATTTTACAGGATGTTTCAAAAGTAACTTACACTTTTAAATGAAACACATCATATTTTCTTCAAGCTTTAAATAAATGTAGCATGTCAATGTATTGTACAGGGTATTTTAGAAGATTTAGATAATTATTAGTAAAAATGACACCTACTTTAACGCTCTATTATAAAGTAACTTGAAATAATTGAACAAAGAATTTTTATTAGCATGTCCTAATAATTCTCCTTATTGTACTGGATTCCCGATATTAGACTATACAATTTAAAAGTCGAATAAAACTTTCTAATCAAAGTAAATTAACTTTTAATCGACTAATATGTAGTATGTTAAAGTAAATAACAATTCAAGTTTTAAAGATCATGTCTTCCAAATGCCCTCCTTCGGCTTCAATGCATTTTTGAATTCTAAGTTGAAAATGTATTATCACTCGGCGAAGCAAATCTCCATTTACTAAAAACCTCCACAGTCCAAAAGTCGATGTTTGGTGCGGTGTAGCATCATTCGGAATTATCGGTCCTTATTTTTTGAGGATGAAAATAACCGTTCTGTTACAGTCAATTCCGAACGCTACATAAACATGTTGCAAAAGTTTCTTATTCCAGAACTAATTAGACAAGGACTAAATGGCGCCATATTATTCCAGCAAGATGGAGCAACAACTCACCCAGCCAGAAACACTATGAGAATATTGCGAGATTTTTTTGACGGTCCTATAATTTCCCGATTTGGAAATTTAAATTGGCCCCCGAGATCTCCCGATTTAACGGCCCCTGATTTTTTTCTCTGGGGATACCTTAAGCAAAAAGTTTATGCAAGTCGTCATGCAAAAATTCTGGAGATGGAAAGAGCAGATTCGAATTGAAATTGCAGGAATAAATGGAGATTTGCTTCGCCGAGTGAGGATACATTTTGAACTTAGAATTCAAAAATACATTGAAGTCGAAGGAGGGCATTTGGAAGACATGATCTTTAAAACTTGAATTGTTATTTACTTTAGTCATAAATTCCACAGAATAAACTACATATTAGTCGATTAAAAGTTAATTTACTTTGATTAGAAAGTTTTTATTCGACTTTTAAATTGTATAGTCCAATATGGGGAACCCAGTATAAACGTGTAATTTTAGTTTCCCACTAAATGCTTTATGAGGCTTCTTTGTAGGTGGGTTAGTAAATGGTCGACCATCACTAAACCATCTACAAAGAAAGGTCCATAAATCATTTAGTGGCAAACTAAAATTACATGTTATTTCCATGTCATTAACTGTTTTATTTACTTATATTATTGAAAACTTCATTAATACAGGTCAAACCAAAATGCAAACCAAACAATATCTAAAATTTTTTTAATGAATCACTCTTTATATCTTATTAGGAATTTTAGTACAATTAATTGGCGTTTAAACAGTATAGTGTTTGTAGGGTATAAGTTAATGGAAACGATAAAGGTTTTACGAAAACGAACGATTTTGTATTTTATATGCAAAGAATAAGGTCCATTTGTTTTACTTATCCAGCTTTCGTCATATATGCGTTCAATCACGAAATGAGGTTATGTACGCAAATCAAAGCAATGATACAGACAAAAGGTGAAGTTCAGTGAACATCTAATTTCTGGTGTTTAAATAAATTCTTAACGCAAACAAATATTTTTCTCCAAAAACTTAATATTTGTCTTTGACTCGTTACAAAATACCAATTATGAATGAAAAAGAATCTAAACAGATTTTATTACATTAGGAATTTTGAATCGATTATTGCTTAAACACCATTGTGCTAAAACCCCCTATGGGGTTAATGCACAAAATTGACGCTCTTGAAAACGCAAACCAATAGCGTGATGCGTCAGAAACACTGGGTTATAATTTGTTTAGTGTCTTTAAAGAGATACTTTGAATAAATTTATAAAAAGCACTCTAATTCAATTACATTAAATGCACCAATGATTTAGTTGGAGAATAATAATCTACACAAAGATATTTTTGGTTAATTGTTTGTTAATTACTTCAATGGCTAAAGTGTAAACAACGATGATTTAAATTATGCTTCTGTATTTTGAACTACGAATGTTTTCTTAAAGCATAACGATTAGTGGAATTACTAAAAATTCAATCTATACGAATAAATGGAACAAATAAACATTAACTCACAAATTTTGCGAGTTAGAATATACTGCCGTTATGGTACTCAATGGTTATAGTGGATGCACCTTGAAACGGGTAACCACGTAAAAAATATTGACGTTTGTGCTGTTTACAACAACTTGGGCGAAAAGCTTTGTTCTTCGTTGGCTGCATTCCATGCTTTTACGGGATGCGATTTTAATCTCGCATTTTATAAAAAGGGTAAAAAGTAGACCGTTGAAAATTTTGGAGAACTCTGTGAAGTTTCAAGACGCATTCATTGTAATGGGGCAAAATACGTTTGTTGCAAATCCAGTAATGATGAAACAAACTTTCAATGTTCTGCAAGAATATGTATGCATTTTATACAATGTAAAAGCAAGAAAAACAGTCCACAAAGCAAGATGTATAGTATTTGATTAGGTTTGTACGCTTACAAGCACCAATGAAGTTTTTATGAATCGACCAGGAAGTTGGAAGCAACGTCGTTTCCCCGTTGTTTCCAGCAGTTACAGCAACACATGAAGAGACGTACATAGCACAAATTTGGTGTAATGCCTACACAAAAATTCCTTCGACTTTGTTATCAATTAGCTATGGATAGATTTTGAATGACGGTGGGGTATGATTTCGACTGGTTTACGGCGAGGAGTACCCTAAAAAAGTCTGTGATGTAACTGAAGCGGATGAAGAATCAGGCGAAGAAGCTGAGGAGGTTATAGGTAAAAAAATTTATCCTTGGGTTTTTTGTAATTTGTACATAAGACTGTGAATATGAAAACACATATTCATGTTTCAGAAAATGATAGAGAAGAGAATTCTGACGTCGATGAGGACTTTGATTCCGATGACGACTCAGTGGCTGATTCAGATAATGAATCATAATTCTAAAAAGAAACCTTTTTTATAAATATCATTAAACATACATAAAATTTTTCTATAAAAGTGTAATACTTTTTATTTACACGATTAAATAAATTATATCAATGTTTGAAGTATATATAACATCAAAAAGTATTCAGGTAAGTATTCCTCCAAAAATTCACATCATTTTGAGTTGTGTGTTTTCCTACCTCCACACTGAAGGGGTCCCAACAGAAAATCAAAAAGTTTACACAACTGTTGATAATGAGTTTTACAGTTTTCAATTCTTGGATATTATATACATACCGTTTCACTTCAGATAGACGGCATAATGATTAATGGATATATCAATTGTTATCTTCAAAAATATGTTAATGCCGTTAATCAGATGACCATAAAGTACCCCTGGAATGGTAGTGTCATTTTTATCAGCAAAAAAATATGGTCTGCACTAAAATATATGACATTATTTTTCTAATTTATTTACCTGAATACTAAATTGCATGTTTTGTATTTCTCTATAATTTTTTTAGAACAGTTTTTTTTTGAACGGCAATATTATATAACAATTTATTGTTTTTAGCAGTGTCATGTTGAAAAAAAAGTTGCCGTTCAGGGTCAAATGACCTTTTACCTTTATAAATGAAGTATACGATGAAATTAAGGTAATTATCGATATACATTCCAATGAAAAATATTTTTTCCGCAAACGTCAAAAAATGTTGGCTTCGTAAACGTCATTTCATAATGTAAAAATTTGATTTCTAGGACGGCGATGGTTACCCATAGCAGCGTAAGACAATAGTTATTTGTGTCACTAGGCCAGAAACTGCCTTTTTGCGAATACTCGCAAAAAAGTTTCTGGACGTGTATCACACAAAATTTTTTAGGTCGACAAATTTTAAATGTTTATAATAGGTAAATCTTTTGTGTAAAATTTTGAGACTAAAGAATTTTTTTTTGTTGGTATCAGTCAAATTTGTTTTCCAATATTTAAATTCAAAAATGTAGTAGTCATTGTTGGCTTTTATGTCCTTATAAATAAAAGATTGAATAGATAATACATCAGTACATTTAAAGATGTGGCACGCAATATGGTTCGTAACTTTATAACGAATCGATTTTGTTGGCATATTCAAAAACTTAAAGTACCTAATAAATTATCTCCTGATAATAATTCTACTGTGTCTCACACAAATAAATGGCTAAAACTAAATTATAACTAACATAACCTAAGTAGTCTAAATTCGTACCTACTACCCACTGAACAGTTCAGTGCTACTACTCTAAACGTAACGTAGGAGTGTAACTTAAGTATCCTACCTAACTGAACCTGCAATATAAATAACTTTGAGCCCAAATTCAGAAGTTGTAAAACCATGGACTTCCTACATTGCAAAAGTATAATGGCTTTTAGCATCGTTAACATTTGTGCACATAGGAAGCCGATCTGATTAAACCGACATGGGGGCTTGAAAAGCACTGTAGTTAGTTAATAAGTCCAGCTCTCCCTTACACCGACTTCATTCCATTCATTGATGTTCAAAATTTTCAGTGCTTATCACAATTACTTAATCATCAAATTTAAGGTAGTTATTCTTGCAGTGGGACTCTACAAATCAAATTAAATGATGGGAATTTACCCAATATTAACTTATACAAATGTACTTACTAGTACATTGCTACTAGGTCAAATTGACATTCGAGACTTATGATTCATATACATCCCAAAATGGAATAAAAACTAGGCAATATAGAATTGTAATCGATCAGATGCATTGAAATTGTCACTCAGTAACTAAAATCACAACAAAATAGTGTCGTAAAATCAAAATCACAAACAGAGTAGCTATGAATTACCGTCACGTTTAATCGAAATCCTTCAAATCAGTTCCTAAACAATAAAAAAATATGTACCCTGACAATAAGTAGATTTCAAGTAATTTGAAAGTCGACGCATTTAACTGGAGTTAACATGTTACTGCACTGACAATTCTCCAATTAATTAAAGATTGCTTGCAGCTGCATCAGTGTCCGACAAGAAAACGAAATCTATCAGACGTTTTCAGATTTTGATTTGCAGGTCGGGTTTAGATTTGATAAGTCACAGATTAGGATTTACTGTTCTAAATAGAACTTATATGCGTCCAAAACTCAGGTAATAACCATGTTTTAAATAAAAACGGGATTTAATTATAACCTACAATATTAAAAGTGTATAAATATACGAATACAATTTTTATGTTACATACTGCAAAATTTCCAAGATACTAGGGGTTTTACAATTTGTGATTAAGTGCAAACCCTTGAATTCTTGTTTTTAGTTAAGTTTTAATCCAAAATTGAACATAAATTGAGCGTTAAATATTGATCAAATGTTACATCAGAGAAAATTTGTGTGGTTATATTCCTAGAAGGCTAGAAGGTTATATTCTCAACATTTGTCATATGTTATACGCGACGCAATCGACCTGCCCTCTCGTGTTACCAAACATTAGTAAATTTGTACCGGCCTAGGCCGGTAATCAACGATTTTCCGCCGATTTTGACGATTGTAAAGTTAGTGTCTCTGGACGAGGCCTGAAATAGTATATTGTATTACACGAGGAGAAAATCACAGTTTTAATTCGAGTGTGTTAGATGCGCGGAGTGGTAGCCCGAGCGCTGATAATCACGAGCAATAAAACATGATTTTATCCTCAAGTAATACACTGTACTTTTTCCACGACTAGTATGTAGTATCCGAGTTTTATCAAAATTTAATTTAAGATTTAACTCTCAGTTTGGCAATTAAAAAAATATAGCTTGTTTTATGACTACCAAACATTTTTTTATTCTCAAGAATAAACAATAATTATCAAGTTTACTTTTTTATTTGAAGTATAGACGTCGTTTTGACAGAAATTTACGTTAGATAAATAAATGTCAGTTTCAAATCAAAACGAGCAACCAATCAGCTTTTGCAACTACGTTCAGTCAATTGGGGTATACAGTGTGTCCAAGATAAGGATGAACAGCATGGGGATCTCAGAAACCGTGAGAGATACAGAGTCGATTAAATTTGGAAAAATTTGCCCACTCGAGGTTCGACATTTTGCTGTTGAGAAACTTGTTGAGTTCGGCTTTCTTTTTGGAGATATTCGAAAAACCAAAATTGTGCCATTTCATTTTTTATTATATTCTGAAGTCATTCGAAAAGTTACCAAAAACTAGGTGCACTTTGTAATTGCCACTCTTTATGCTCTACAAGATAGCGTTTACAAATTTTTACTACAGCGTTTCGTTTCAAAGAAACCATCATCAAATTTATTTTTTCTTATAGCACCAAAAAAAAAGTACACTCTGTATAAGAAAGCATTTTTGCATTACAAATTCAACGATGTACTACACAATATGGTTATTCTTGATTCTATTGAGAAAAAATAACGTTTTATTAAATTTCTAATCTTTTTGGTCTAGTGTGCGGTGAATGAAACCATGGCAACGAAAAATGAAGTCGAATTAACAATCGAAACCAGAAAAGTCCATATTTAGGCATTTGGTGTCTAAAAGAATGCGGTTCATTCAAGCAACCCGTATTGTCCCGCCAAAAACATTTGAGCGCAGCAACATTTTCTGTTTGCCGCATGTATTTCAACGTACACTACATCAAAACGATTTGAAATTTACGTGTTCCATTGTAAAATATGACCTACACTGAAAGACGTTGCTAAACTGATAGTACTATGTCAATCGAATACATTCTGTCAGAACTAACAATAGACTTAATTTTTTCGCTGCCAGCGCACACTAGACCAAAAAGATTAGAAATTTACTAAAACGTTATTTTTCTCAATAAAATTACGAATAACCATATTATGTAGTACATCGTTGAATTTGTAATAAAAAATGCTTTCTTATACAGAGTGCACTTTTTTTGATTGCCATAAGAAAAAATAAAGTTGATAATAGTTACTTTGAAACGAAACGTTGTAGTAAAAATTTGTAAACGCCATCTTGTAGAGCAGAATGAGTGGCAGTGACAAAGTGCATTTAGTTTTTTGGTAACTGTTTGAATAACTGCAGAATATAATAAAATCGAAATGGCACAATTTGGGATTTTTTCGGAAATCTTCGGAAGTAAACCGAACTCAACGAGTTTGTCAACAACAAAATGTTGACCCCTCGAGTAGCCAACTTTTTCCAAATTTAACCGATTCTTTATCTCTCACAGTTTCCGAGATCTCCATGCTGTTCATCCTTATCTTGGACGCACTGTATGTACCGTTACTAGTAACGAAATGATTTTCTGCAGACGTTTAGATATGAAACATTTTCTCTAGTAGTTTATGACTACGAAATGTCAAGTTTTCATAGTGGTCGTGGAAAAAATACATTTCTATACTCCTGTGGGCGTACAAAAAAATAAGATGCTTGTGAAATTCTAGAAAGTAAAGTTGAACTTATGAGTTGACCTAAGGATATATAAACAAATTCGATACTTTTATAGTTTAATAACGGTAATTAATTGTAAAAACACAATTATTTAAAGTTGCACTTGAAAAATTTAACACACCTCCTGATTTATTGAGCTCTACGTCGATAGAATTTTGTTCAGAGTTGAATAAATTTGGCAACAAAGTGTTCTCAGACTCCTGATTTGTTGCTTCTACTACATCTACGTCCACAGTATTTTGCTTATCAAAAGTTCATTACCGAAGAATTTATCATCAAGATTTTTTTGCAGTTTTTTTCTTATTAGACAAAGAGTTTTCAATGTATCCTTCAGCCACATTACTTGACCGCCAACCTCCATGTCTTTTTAAACAAGTAATATCAGGTCCCCCATCTACAAGTAATGTAGCTGAAGTTCTACGTAAAGCATGGCCTGTGTAATTTTGTAAATCAGGTAGCTTTAGAAAAGTTGATACCGTTTTAGGCACTTTACTAATTGAGTGAACTCCCATTACCATCTTCCTTTTTGAAATTTTAGAAAAAATCGTTGAGTTTCTATAGCATGCGGACGTAAAGAAGAATACTTTCTATACCGGTTTATGTACTTTCCTCCAATAATTGTAAAATACCGTGGTTTTTATTTTAGTATCAGGGATTTTATATGAATAACAGATCCCAAATCTTCTATATTGTCTACTGTCATATTTACCATTTCTTTACACCTACATGCTCTGACACACCTACTATTAATATAATCTAAAAGTAGCAAGTATTTTGAAATTGTAATGTATTTATGCAAATAAATTATAACTAACCTTAACACCTAAATATTGGTCATTAGGTGCGTTGTCTAAAAAATCTTCAAACTGTGTCTTTGTGAATACGTTAGGTTTATGGGGGGTATAACCTTCAGCCTGCTTCTTCAAATAAGCATGCAGCTTCATATATTTGCTGATATCTAATCCATGTTTGATATTGAGTAAGGCTTTTATGATGGAATATTGTGACCACAATGTGGAACTCTTCATTTTTAGTTTAGTCGCCAATTCACAAAAATAAGCTAGTAACACATTTTCGGAATAATTTATAATGCTTTTCTTATTGCACCATGTAAGAAATCTTTCATAAGTATGATTATAAACTTTGCTTAATTTAGTTGGAATTAGATCGTTTGTAGCCGCTTGAGCAATTTCAAAAATTTCGGGCGGCGTACCGTTAATATCAGAATCGGCCATGATGTAATCTGCAACAAATTTTGTTAAATGCACTTTACTACTTTAAGTGAACTCATAGTAAAGACGTAGTGAAGTCTTACGTACTCACCAAAAATGCACAGTTTTTTTATTTATTTAGTATCGCCACAAAAAGTTACGCTTTTACACCTAATAAAACAATATAATATTTTTGACGACATTATATTTAATAGTACTTTTGAGTGCTAGATAATGTTTAGGAACCGATGCCGTACTTTCAAACAACCCCCCCGGACCACAGAAGAGAGGGTTGCAACCCTCCTTGTCGCATAATTTCTGTACGGCGTTGGGGAATAATGGATTAGAAGAGGTATTGAAACTGTATGGAACCGATGCCGTACACAATGAAATGACCAAAGTTACCCTGCAAATCGCCGGAAAATTAAAAATTTTTCCGACTTTGTGGCGCACTTTTTTTTACGGCACTACGCGTTTTCTCATTATTGTTCATGGATATATTCATGGTAAAAATGCCGTATATGACCCGCTCTACCTGTGCTTTTGAATTCTCACCTGCACTCAGTTGGACAGCTTACAAGTGACGGCATAGTGCTTAATCTTATTATTTTATGCCCTTCTATTTTTCTACAAACGTCACCTGGTGGTTCAAATGACCCATCAACTTTTAACACGGGCCTGTAGTCTATAAGTCACTTAATCCACATTTGATAAATAATCCTTCGTTTCTCCATTGGCGTAGATATTTCAAATGTTCTTTGGTGAATGTTCGTCAGAATTTTAATGTGTCATTTTCTAACCTATAAAACGTTCTAAATTTTCGGAAAATCTCTTAAGCAGTTCAAAATTTATATTAAAAAAACGATTTAATAATTTCAGCTTGTATTGCTGTCAATAATTTTGTTGTTTAGTTGAGATGTAAATGTCATTAGTGTTTCTCGGTACTATCTTTCACCTGCGGTTGTAACGACGGTTTACAGTTTACCGGAACTCATTTTTTTACAGGTTTTCCGACGATGTAGCTAATTAAATGAAACATGAAACCTCTCTTCGCGCCGTTTCTAACGAGAGCGTCGACCGCCATTTGTAATTTCCGAATTAGATCGTATTTGAGGGAGCTGAATGAGAAAATAAAAATGTCGTCAACGTAAATACTACGGTCTATGTTAGGTTCCAAACGGTCACATACGTTGTTAATGGCGTTCGCGAAAAGGGTGACGCTCAAAGTAGAACCCTGTGGTATACCGTTTTACAAGATACGTCGGTTAGAGATTTCTTGCCCCACGCGAACTCTAAAGTATCTTTCGTGCAAAAATGATGCTATAAAGTCAGGCAAGTTGCCGCGGTAACCCAATTCGTGGAGACGTTGTATAACACCATATCTCCATGTCATGTCATAAGGTTTGTTGATATCGAAGGAAATCGCCTACAAGTGATGTTTGGCGTCGAAGCTCTTTATAATGGAAAGTTCAAGGTGGATCAGGTTGTCCAGGACTGATCTACCGGCGAGAAAACCGGACTGTAATTTTGCCAAAAGCTCATACTTTCCTAAACACCAGACGAGTCTCCTGTTCACCATCGACTTGAAAAGCTTACTCAAACATTACTTGAGACTAATTGGTCAATAACTTTCTGGAACCGACGGGTCTTTATCTGCTTTCAACAACGGCAGAATGATGGCCTCTCTCCAACTAGAGAGATACGTGCCTCCTGACCATATTCGGTTAAATAGCGTCAGTATGGAAACCATCGTGTCGTCTTACGATTGCTTGCAGAACACGTACAAGACTTTATCATCGCCGGGTCAGCTTTTCCTAGCTCTTACCAGAGCCTGGCCAAGCTCATATCTTGTGAGAGGGGCATTGTAGTCTACCACGGTGTCGGTGTCAAAATTCATTTCGCTTTCGAGTGTCGATTTCCTTTCCAGAAAGGTACGGTCATAATTGCGGGAGCTGCTGGCCCCTTTAAAATAGTCTTCAAATTTTTCCACCACATCCTGAGGTTGTTTTCACCCGTTGATCTTTTGGGCTTTCTTTCGTACTAACGCTACGGAAGTGTCTGGATTTCGTAATTCTCCCAAAACGTTCTTTTGCTCCGGAAAATGGTTCGCCGTGGTACTGCTCTGGCGCGATTAAACGAGATCAGGTTTTCGTCCGTTTTATGCTTTTTAAAGGCGCTAAAAGTTTTCTTTTTTTTGACATAACCGCCTTCACGTCTTCGTTCCACCACGAAACGTGTCTTCTGAAAGCATAGAAGCCGCCGCATTTCGGAACGAAGTTAGTCGCAGCGCAGCGTTAAAGAGGTTTATGGTAAGTACGTCAACGGAAGTGTCGTCAGAAAAGATCCCAATCAGCCCAGTCAATGTTCCATCATTCAGGTACGTAAGTTTCGTGACGCGCGACGTTAAACTCCATCGCGATGGGAAAGTGGTAGCTTTCGTAGAGATCGTCCAACGCTGTCACTTTACCTTCGGCATTGTGAGTGCGGAACAAAAAGAGAAATCCAAGACTGAGAAGTCATTCGATCGAACCTTAAAAACGTAAGTGAACCATCATTCATTAATGTTACGTTGTTGTTGTTTATTACGAATTCTTTTAGTAAACTGCGTCCGTCCTGTTCAAACCCCATAAAGGATAATGAGCATTGAAATCGCCAACTAGGATGTAAGGATAACGTAACTGTGTAAGTAGATCTTCCAGACCCGCAAGGGACCAGTCGGAACGGGGTAAGTATACGTTGCATATTTGTAAATTAAAAGAATATGTAATTTATAAACACACACTGCTTGTAAATTGGTAGTAAAAGCAACAGCAATCAATACCCCACCCTCTCACTCGTTGGTTAATGGCTGTGTCGTACCGTCTATTTTGTATTTCTTTAAGAAATACGGTTGCCTTGGTTTCAATTGAGATTCTTGAAGACCCAGACACTTACTAGAAGTTTCAAGTGGCAATATCTTGCAATTAAACCACTATATTTTCATTAGATTATGTATGACTAAGCAATGCCAACAGATAACTGTAACGACGGATAAATTTTTATCTGTTCAGTTTTCTGTTGGCATAGCTTAGTTTATTCTATTCATACGTGTCCCTGATTATATGAGATGTTAGACACACAATTCAATTAAATATGACATTAAAATAAATAAAGTATAGAGACGTGTGAACAAGTGTTACGTAAATATAAACAAAGTGTATAAATATAACTTTAAACAAATAAATAAATCTACTATGTCTAAATAAATAAACTACAAATATCTCTACTGAGAATATCACAGTCGTCACTCACAGATGTCTTCAGTTTTGTCACTTTTCTTGGTTTGCTTTTCGACCAACCCTTTTTTGATTTTTGCATCAATGCACTATCATCTCACTCATTCTCTTGCGTAGAGGGAGTCCGGTGGCATTGTTTGCGTTTGTCTGCAGCGATCAACTGCAGATTTATGGTTAGCCCTGACATGGAGGCGTTTCATTAAAAACGTTCACTTCCTTTTAAAAGAGGTGGTGGCATCATAGCAGAGCAAATGATTTTTATCTCGTGTTGGATAATATCTTTCACGAGTGGCATCAGATGGTCGGCGATATCTTTAAAATCGTGGTGTGCTGCGCAGGGGTTGATTTTGCCGCTGGGCTATAAGATTTACCTTGTTCTGGTCATAAAAAAACTACTTTCTTTTTGGTCTCATGTAAGGAATATTTCCACGCACTTTTTTTTCCTGCGTTGCTTTTTCTTCCTTATATGTAAGACAGTATCTTGAACGAGAAAGATAATTTCCTTTATAGTTGATGCACACCACCGGTTCCTCGCACGGACTGCTTTTGTGTGGGGGTTTTCCCCACACGCAAACGGTTTTCCTGCTGCATCTGATAACAGACAATAAATAATACCCAGTTTTCACTTTCAAGGGAATTGTGGTTTGTTGAAAGTGAAGATAAGATTATCTGTATCCTCTAACGCACCATTTTTTTTTTGTTTTTATTTGCCTCGCTTTTATAATCCTTGGTCCACTATTTCTTCAACCGTGCAATTCAGTAGATCCCTGCAAGTGACAACACCTCTGCTCTGGTTCATTCTTTCGTGAGATTTCACTGTCAGCTGCGTCTGACTTAATTTTTAAGACTTCTAGACGACTCACTTGAGACGGTGAAACTGTTTTTATCAACAGTCTTTCTTTAATTTGACGTATCATTTTTGGTTCACCGATATACCCGAAAATATGTTTCTGGAACATAAAAGGGCTTTCTTTAAAAAAATTCCGTCTTCCTTTCTCACGATCCAGAACCGCGGCATAGCACGCTTTTTCCGGATTCGCAGTGGTGGATTTAGGTGCATCCGAATTTGATGGGGCGGGTGCCCCTTTAGATTTGTCCATTTTCTCGTCGTCAACAATGGGCTGGCAAAACCCATTAGAGGTAGTCCTACCCTCTAATGCATCCAAGGCATTACGCATGTCCATAAATACCATGGTTGCATTTCATAACTTGTGCCTGTTTATAGGGTGGAAACAGTCTACCTTGTAACAAAAGGGAAAACACCAAAAAACTGCACAAAACGCGCAGTTTAGAGTTTTGTTCCTTTGACCGTCCACCTTGGCAGAGCCCTGCCGTACAACCAAATAATGTTAAGTGGTGCCAAGGTAAAGAGATTTAATATGACAGTGGTCTCCTGGCCCACCGAAGAGCTCAGAGCCCCGGTTTTGCTAAACCCGTACCTGCTGATATGCAGGCCCCCTGAAGAGCCTACTTTTTCTTCTTTTGATTTGTGGTCTTTCCGACCTCTGCCCACTTTCGCATGACCGTAATATGGTTATCGTCTTTTGCACTTTATTTTATGTAATAGCAATTATATTTTCGTTCTAATTCACACTTATTATTAATAACTTTCCACTAAATCAAACAAAACACGTCATTTAACTTCTATCAAAATCGAATCAGTTTTTTGTTAATAGAACACACTGCAACTTCTTATACATGAGGACTATTTTGAAAAACCTATAATTACAGAAAAACCTATAAATACAGGAAATACAAGACTACAAATACTAGATAATTTTATTCCCTATTTTCTATAATACTGAAAGGAGAGTTGGTATTAAATTCATTCTGTAAATTGTAAAAGTAATATTGTGTTGTGAATAAATACCTTAACTGTACCATTGACAAACAACCAAATTCATACCTCAAAGAACATAGTTAAAATGCTACTTTTGCTCTACCTTACTTTAATTGCTTTCACAGTAATGATAGATAAAAATTTTCGTAGCGGAAAAATTATTTTTCTACGCTACGTACATATTGCGTACAAAGTGACAATTAAAAAGTAGATGGATAGTGTAGAATTATTTCAATAATAAAATGCCAGATATAATTTAATGCATCTTGTTACTTCGCTTTAATCAAACTCAAGCATCAACACAAATTGTTATTATAATACAAAATTTAAAACAGTAGCAAATTCTAGCAATACAAAAGAAGCTTGAGAAAAATTTTTAAAATTATAACATCTTGAATAAATTACTAACATTTTTCATTGTTCATGCGCATTATTCATTTTTTTGTCGTGAACAGAATTTAAGGTCGCGAAGTCATAATGAAAAATGTTTTCTTTTTCAATAAATTATATGTCAAAACAATGTAAAATTTAATCAATAATACAGTTACTTTGACTGCTGCACAAAATTTTTTAAACAGAATATCCGTTTATACTACCTATAATTAAGAATTAAAATTTTTAAAGTAGATGCTTAAACGCTTCTTAAGACAGATGGGATTTATATAATTAAAAACTGTTTAAGAAACTCAATTTAGTAATTAGTTCTACTTTAAGAATATCACATGTAGGTTACTAGGAAGTTCTGAAAATAGGGTACGTGCAATTTAATCATTAGTTATACTCTACTTTTTGTAACCAACGTGCATTCAAAGTTGTAATGGAAAATGAATTTTAATTTAGTTAAGGCACGCTAGTAAATTTAATTAAAACTTACATCTTCAAGTGGTGATAGATGTAAGTAGTTTAAGAAACTAACAAGGATTCAGAGCTAAAGCTCAACACCTTTGCTTTAATTAATTAAAACTGAAATATTATTCGTGAATCCTTAATGTTACTTATTTTATGTGCATATAACTAAAAAGTTTGGATATAAAATATCAGTTATACCAACAATTGATTAAATTCAAGCAATTTAGTGAGGCATTAAAAGTAATCTGAAAATAATCCTAAAACGCTTAAAGCTACACGAATCATCTAACCCATGCTTTAACCTCGGCTACTAAAACTACAAGGCGCTTGACAAAGGCATTCCCAAAATGAACATTTCTGTTTAAATATCCTTTCGTGACCCAAACTATTTTGTAAATTCTAAAACATCTGTTTGTCCGGCGTAAAAGTAACAAAATGATTCAAATTTATGTTATTTGAAAAACTCTAACGTCTTTTTTTCACAAACTTTTCATGTTCATTAATATTTTCTTCGTATATTGTAAGCAATTATGGAGATGTATTGTATTTTCAGGAATTGTTCTACAATCGTTTGTATAAATTAAATAAACGATAAGGAACAGTTAACAAACTTATCTGGATGCGCTGACACCAAATCGAACGGTCTTTATTGTACGTTATGTAACTGTGTCAAATACGTAACAGTTTTACAAGAATAATCAGATCATTGCGTTAGATTAATTAAATTCAGTCGTTTTATTTGAATTTAACTTCTTAATTTTGCACTTCCATAGGTTATAGAATGCCGCTAATGATTAATTCAATTTCCTGGCAATCAATTCTTGTCTTTTTTTTTTTAATATAATATTAAAGTTAACTAAACTACCTTATAAATGTTGAAAAAAAATCGCACTTTAAGGTTAAAAATTACTACCGCTGATAAAAATCAAGACAAAAATAAAAAAAAAATTAGGAAACCAAAATATCAAGATCATACACCAAATTCGAACAAGAAATGGGTATAAATGTAAATGGACAGACATGCAATGTGTTACGCCATGAAAATTCAAAGATAAACAACACGAAATACAACAACTGCCAAACTAACTCATCGGCAAGGCGTAGGTCTAACAAACTGTCTTTCACTTACCTTTACCTAAGACCAAAGGTTCTTATCACGAGTCACTATCGGGAATTTGTTAGTATTAAAATTGTCGTTAACCTAATAAAAAGATACATGTTTTATACTATAATGTCTATTAAACCAGTTTCATAGTAAGCCTGCGCATCGTAGTCAGCTCGCGTATTGTAGTCAGCTGGCGCATCGTAGAAATTAAGTGGAATAAAAAATTTCAATCAATGAAAAATTATAAATAAAGTGCATCAAAAAGTAATTAATAAATAAAGAAATACTAAAAAGTTGGTATGAGAAGGTAAGAAAGTATGTATCAAGATTATCAACAAATAAAGAACATGAAATAAAAAACTCAGGTCATAGCGGTCATAGTTCACAGTCGTAGAATATTGCGCCGATTACGTCATCAGTTGTTACAAGAAATTAAAACAGATTTAGGTTTAAGCACTGTTCAATTTTTTGTTATGATAGAATAAATATAAAACACTAAAAGCTAATAACATCGTGTTCTATCTTTTATAGTTCAATTTTATATTGGTGACACACAAAATAAATAGTTAACAATAGATAAATAACATTTGATACATAACCAGACGAGTTCTTGTCACTTCCTGTATGGCGCTCTTAACCTGACTGGCTTAGAATAAAAACCGAACGTGTTAGAAATTTTGGATTAATCCATTTCAACAAATTAGGCCGGCCACACACGTAACGGTGTACATGACTAGGTAAACTGTACGGTCACCTGCGCAGGCAAACCGGAGCGTGTGTGCCAGTCGCTGCAGGCGAAGCGACCTGCGCAGGTGACCTGACAGGAACGGAGATTTGGTATCTTGTACCTGCGCAGTTGGGTCAGTCATATCTTAGACCTGAGCGTGTGTGTGAAGTACGTCCGGTTGCCTGCTGCGCAGTTGTTTTGGCTTGAAGTTGAGGCTTCTTCCTGTGAAGAGAGTGTCTTTTGTCTTTGTGTTTGTAGTTAGCGGACTATCTTTGTGGCTACTGGTGCTAGTGATGTCGAGTCGTAAACGCAACCAGTAATGGAAGAGTTTATCGATATGTAAACTCAGGCCGTGCCTGTGGCGGTTAAAAAGTAAAGAGTATCACGATCGCGAAAAGAGAGATGCAGCTTATGCGAAACTTGTGCTCAAGTTTGAAAGAACTGGCACCCGATGCGCAACAAAGAAATATGTGATTAGAAAGATTAATAGTTTACGAAGCAATGTTCGTTAAGAGAAGAAAAAATGGCACATGTCAATAAAGTCTTGTGCCTAAGCGCGAGCAATGTCTACGTATCTAAATTGTGGTACTTAAATTTGTTTCGATTTTCTTGGTGATCAAGACATTCCCAGTGCAACTATGTCGAATTTAGAGGAATAAGATGGGAGCGAGATTGAGGAATTAAGATCAATTACCTAGTTAAACAATTTATTTGAACTATAACTTTTAATTTACAAGTTAAATGTTAAATTAGATGTTGATTAAATGTTAAATGTTAGAATAAAACAAAAAAAAGTTTTATGACAAAAATGATATATGAGGGCCGTTCAGAAACTAACCTCCGGTTGATTGAAAAAATGTACAGGAAGTTAAGTAAAAATATTTTAATATATGCCATCTTACAACTACATCTTTGCACTTTTTTCGACATAGTCTCCAGGAACGATTGAGGCACTTATACCTATCGTCTTCACAAGCTTTGAAATTCTTGTGTGCATAAAAATCACCCGCTTGTGCCTTGAGGCCTGCCTGTGAAGAGCAGTGTCTTTAGCTTTGTCGTCGTTATCAAACTGTCTGTGGACTCCGAGCCATTGATTCCTGTCATAAGAAGAGGTGATAATCGTTTGTCGCTAGATCTGGGCTGTAAGGTGGATGGTTGTAAAACGTCACACGCTGAAGGAGTCAAGAAGCAGCTGTATGCTATACTAGCACAGTGAGGACAACTCCGATCACTCATAACTTTGTGGTCCGTACACGGCACAAAGCTCACGATGAATAGCTGATGCAGAGTATCCTTTGGCTGTAAAAAACCGACCTTATAACGCAGGCACTTCTACATTTGGCGGAATTTTTCGATTGTCTTGGACACATTTCAAACTGCCACAAAAACTAAACTAGCGCAGGTAACGAAGTTCAGTCGACTACGGCTTCATGGGCCGACTGTACCTAGTTGAGCGAGTGAACTGCACAGATGGCGCGTTAAATTCACATATTACCCGCATTATGAACGACAATCGGAGGTTAAGTTTCTGAATGGCCCTCGATATTAATGTATTGTTTGTGCATGGATTGGTGAATGTCATTGACTCAACTAAGCTGAAAATATATATTCACTTGATAATGATTGCACTTAGTCTTTCACTTTAATTTTTGTTTCGAAGAACACGTTGGTCTTGCCATGAAAGTTTGCCTTCATTGACGAAGTAGGTAGCAAACTCCTCTCTGAGATTTTTGGCGGCCACATTTACATTCCCTAAGCTCGCTCGTTGTAATGCCAATCATATTCGATTCATTGGTATCTAACCCAGCATTAGTAGTAGCGTCATCGTCATTCTCTTGATACGTACTGTTTGGTGGAGCGTAAATGGTAGGATGTGTTTGCATCAAGAAATGATGCAATGCACATGTTGCCATTACTACCTTTACTATGTTCTCTGGCTCCAAAATCCAATTTGAGTATGGAATATGCGAAATCTGGAGGCTAGTATTCCAAACCCATTCTCGACAACGTGCCTTGCCCTTGAAACTCGGTAGTTGTAGATTTCTTTTACAGCTGAATCTAGTTGTGCTTGTCTGAAAGGTTTCATCATGTTAATTGACAGGGGGAAAGGCGTCATCTGCCACAAACACGTAAGGCACCTCTTTGAAATGTTCAGTAACATGCATGGTTTTGGGATCTTAAGTTCATCACTCTGTAACTTTTCATAAAACTTAGTATTTTGAAGAACACCTCCGTCAGAAACACGCCCATTGGTCCCAAAATCCACTAAAAGGAACCGATATTTAGCATCCACTATTGCAAAAGAGTACCATACTGTGTCTGCCTTTATAGTTGTAATAATATGATCCGAATCCGCTGGAGGAACTATGTCTATCATGTTTGCCGTCCATGGCACCGAGGCAGTGGGAAAATTCCATTTCTCTTCAAACTGTTCAGCAATCACTTTCCATTTCTCAGTGGTGTTAGGAAACTGGAACAAAATTAAATTCATAACAACTGTTCTCAACGTGAGTAAACAATGTTTAAATTATGGGTTTCAAAATCAAGGATAAACCATTAAATCGACAATTTCCAAACCAATGTAAAAAGAGTATTTTGTTGTGTAATAATTGGATGGGTACACCTAGTACATAAATATTTTTTTTCAGGAGGACGTTGGTAAACCAGCTACAACACCGAGCAGAGAAACATCAATCAATAGCGAGGTCCCTTCGCCTGTGGTCCCAAGACCCAACTCAGATACACGTGTAAAGCCTACCTCCTTATTCCCGACCTAATTTGGCAAAAGAAAGTTGAACTGGTGTCTTAGTCTCAGTCAGAGACCACTTTCAGAAACCATCACGCCAAGACGACAGATATGATATAATGGGCAAATCCATTGCAATGCGAATTAGGGCCTTGGAAAAACGCCAGGGTTTGATCGTGGAAAAAAGAATCAACGACCTCCTTTTGAGGCTGAAATGAGTATGTTTGACGTACCTAATACTGGCTCGTACAACTACGAATCTTTGATCAACACCCCTGGGTCAAGTAGAGACACAACGGGTCCTCTAGCAGCTGTATCTTATGGCCAATATCCACAACAAACTTCACCAGCTGAATTTGTTAGCAATGACGTTATTCCACCTCATCAATCAATGGCAGATTACTTTGCTAATTATGACAAAAAATCCTAATAGTCTGTTTGGTTTCTTTATTTATATTCAATGTTACTACTAAACATTTTTGTTTTACCAAACAGTTCTTTTTTATGTTCTACCCACTATCAAATATCATGTCTCTGTACTCAGTTAAATATTCCCTTTAAAAAACTGTAATACGTTGCTATAAAATAAAGTAGAAATGTTTAATAACATGTGTAATTTATTTACCAATATACCACAGAATCAATAATTACGTAAGTGTTTTCTTTGCTTCAAAATTTCAAGAACCACGGGGTTATAGTTAGTTGAACTATAATAGAATAGCTAACTTTATCGTTAGTTTAACTTATATTTTTAAATATATATATATATTTTCTTCTTATACTTTTTGAATTAGAAGAGCCGTTAATGGAATTCATCAGGGAATTTTGATATAAGTTAATTTCTAATAAATTTAAAATATTTCAATTTTAACCTACCTTGACATTTAGAACATCAATAGAATATTCTGTGCAATATGGCTTGACGTACCTGTAAATAGACGTTTTTCAGCACTTTATAGATGGCTTCACACGTCTCTGGAATTATTTTGCCTAGAGCTTGTGGTGATATCAACGTAGAATACTTGAGACACTCGTACGATCGGCCCGTTGCAAGGAACGTCAAAGTCGCAGTTAATCTCTCTTGGGGAGAAATCGATTTCCTCATAACCGTGTCTTTCTTTTCAATTAATGGAGTCACGAGTGACAACAGCTGTTCATAGGCGACTTCATCCATCCGCAAATAATTACGGAAGTCTGAAGGCTCACCACCCAAGTCTTTCAATAATCTTGTATGAGTGTAATCATTTCTTTTAGTAAGCCACTTTTATTCCACATTTTACGTTTAAACTTCTTCTTCTTACTGTTTAAAACCACACAAAATCCGACTAAAGCGGTAATATCATCTTCATCTTGTTGGCTCGCCATCTCTCAACTGAGCTAAAAGTACGGTCGTTGATTGAAATATGTTGAACTATTTAGGATTTGTTTTGCCAGCAATTTCAACAATCAAGTCGTGGTTGAAAATTGTTAATTTAAGATCGGGGACAAATAATGTTCTTATACAAAATTTAAAAAAGTTGAAGGAATGACAGACAAAGAAAAACGCAGTGCGTGGTAATGTGTGACGAAATTACTTTAAAACGAAATTTAAATTATAACTAATATTGGGACTACGTCGAAGGATATCAAGATTTAGGGGAATTAGGACGTAAACCGTTTTAAGTAACCATGGATTGGTTTTTTATTTGAGAGGAATATTGTATAATTGGAAAATTCCATTTTGTTATTTTCTCAGTAGTGGTTCAGTTAAAAGCAGAAATTTTTTTTATGGAAATTGACGAAAAAAAATCAGTTTTTTGAACCAAAATTATGAGCTTAGTTTAAATTCTTGTCCTTCCCAAAATGTATACATTGTTGGCATTAACCCACGTTTTTAGGGAATAATTTACTTTTTTCATGAAACCATGTCAAGAACTTCGTGCACTAATTATTACTAATCTGACACTTCTGTCAACTCAATGTGGGTTAACACAGCATCCTTAATAAATTATCATTTATTAAGTCACTTTTAACTTGGTAAGTCAATTTTCAAAAACGGAAACATGAAATAGAAAATATGTACTGAAAATGCTTAAGATATTCATTTAAATAATAATTTATAGATAAAGGTTTGCAGATAATTATTAGAAATATTAGTAGTTTTATTCATATGAATTTGAAAAAGTAATTTTTAACAAAACTTTTAAACGTCAGAGACTTGGTAACCACGTTAGATAAAAATTGTAACATTCTTAAGACATTCAGTAAAACCGGCTTTCAATACCTTCTCTGATTCTCTATTATAAGCTGTTAGAATTTGATCTTTTTAGATTTGGAAGTTTTTGGCATGGTTTTATGAAAAAGTAAATTATTCCCTAAAAAAGTGGTTTAATGCCAACAATGTATATATTTTTGAAAAGAACAAGAAATAGCCTTTCAAATGATGTTAAGAATTATAGGGTGTCCTATTTAAACTTAGCTCACAATTATAGTTCAAAAAACTTCTTTTTTTCGTAAATTTCCATAAAAAATTACTTGTGGCAACAATGTCAATAGAAACTTGAAGTACATTTATGAAGTTTAGTGAAAACTACCTGTCGATATCTTTTTCTGGTTTTTGAGTTATAAGTTGCTAAAATGTGTCAATTTATAGATGGACACTTTGTATTTTAAGAGCGCATTACCCGTATTTGCCGCTTTAAATTGCTTTTTGTTACTTGGACCATTTGACACGAACTTCTTAGAAAAAATGCCACTTTAGGTATATGTCAAAATTTAAAAAAAACCTATTTTGTTTATAAAAAAATTTTATTCTTTAATAAATCTTGGACTGTTTTCGCAATAAACAAAACAAATATTTTTGTGGTGATTGAAAATTTCGAGATTAACAAAAACAAAATTTTTGAGGAATTACTAGTAGGGAAATCCAGGCAAAACGGCCCCAGCAGGCAGAACGGAACATCTGGTTATTTCTTATGTCTATATTGCCATCTATCCATATAGTGAGTGTATGTAAAATGTAATGCAGGTAGGCAAAGTCAACCAGCGGCGAGCAGACGTGGCGTAACGTTTTTTATCTAGGTAAATTCTTTTTTATTAATCTGATATAAAACTTGTTATTTCTATGTTTGCTGTACTTGTCTCTCATACACTACAGAAAGTAACCAACTTTACCTGTTGCAATAGTAAGGTTTTAACTTCAAATAACTTATTTTACAATGTTGAAGCTTGTTGACATACAACCATGTTTTTGCTGAATGTAGTGCAAGGGCAAAATGTACCGCGCAAAACAAACCACATGGACCGTTATGCCTTCTCATAGGCCATTTTACCTTTTAAACAAAATATGACTTGTATACCTAAGTATTTTTATCCATCCAAGACCTTTAGCGTACGATTTAGAAAAAAAAAATGTATAAAACATAACTTCGATAATAACACAAAGATAACGGCCAGATATTGGCTCAAAAATTTCTTAAAAAAAAATAACACTCTAAGCCTTTAAAAACCAGAAGCACTTCGGCTGCTAGGACCAGTGGGTTTAATCCAATTGTAATTGAAAAATTTGTTTCGCTTCTATTACAAATGATTGACAACCC
>JALBCR010001469.1:0-156721 GCA_030710515.1 Abscondita cerata | reverse complement strand
TAATAGACATTTTACCACTTAATTATAATTAACATAAACGGTTTATACCAGATGTTCCCAAAAAGTGTTAACATGGGATTAAAATGTTAAATGAAAAGCAAACATACATATGATCACTGAGTTAGGTTTGTATTATTGATAGGTATTCACGTTTATTTAACTATTATATATAATTATTATACTAATATTATACTAGATCTGTTACCATTTTTATATTTTATTATTCTAGTTATTTTTTCTTCTTTCTACACTACTGTGTAATTGTATTTTTGTTATATTAATGGAATGTATTTTTCTGTTGAACAAATACAGTATTATTATTATTATTTTCAGGTATGCACGGCCTACCGGTATAATTTGGTTGGAGAGTATAAAAACTGTCGTAACCAAATGTTTATCTCTTTTCTATTATTCAGAATATAGGAATCTACGTACTATATGACAGGTGTTAAGGATTACTGTCTTTTGCATTGTTTGAAAAATGTACGGCTTCACCTCTAGTTTTTTAGTGATCTAAATAGAGATTGTTCCCATGTTGGATATTATAATGGGGATGATTCTAACTTTTCAATTTTCCATTGGTCTTTGACTTCGAAGCTTAGATCTATATATTTACTAATCTTTTCATTATATGTTTTTTCCAAATTGGTATCGTTTGTCACTGCTATATCTATCAGTATTACTTCTTTCTCTTTTTCTTCCAAAGGGTAATGTCAGGTCGGTTGTGTGTAATGTTCTTATCAGTTATTATGCTTCTGTCCCAATATATTTCATAATCATCACTTTCAAGGATGTTGTTGGGTTCATATTGGAAGTATATTTTCTTCTCTTTTGTCAGGTTGTATTTGAGAGCCAATTCTTGGTGGAGGATCTTGTTTATATTCTTTTGTGCTATTGTCTGACAGCCTCCTATTACATGATGGATCGTCTCACTAGCTTTTTTACATTTGTCTGTCACGATGTTCTCTTTTAGAATATATTTCTTATAGTTATTCGTTTTAATCACTTGATCTTGTATGGCTAACATAAAACCTTCCGTTTCCGGATACAGATCCCCATGAATTAGCCAGTTGTAAGACGCTACTTTGTCCACATATTGTTGGCTTACTTCATGTAGGGCTTTTTGTTTCCATTTTGTGATTTTCTGTTCATCTGTGTAGATTGTTTCCTCTTTTTGGTGTTACTTAATTGTAGTGTTGTGTATTTATCTGCCTCTGTGATTGCTTTATAGTATGCCGATTGTTCTTTTTCTGATAGAAATATTGTCTCAGGTTTGTGACGCTCCTATTATGTAAGTTGACAATGTCTATTATACCCCTTCCTCCATCCTTTCTCTTTAGTGTTAATCGTTCTATGGCAGACTTAGGATGGTGGTTTCGATATCTTGTCATTAGTACATTTGTTTCTGTTTGAAGGTCTTTTAGTTCTGTTTGTGACCATTTAAGGATTCCAAATGTGTATGTTAACAGGGGCATGGCATAAGTGTTAATTCCTTTTGTGAGATTTTTAGCATTCAGCTTGGTTTTTAGTATTTCCTTTATTCTACTTACGTATTTTTCCTTTATGTTCTTTTTTGTTTTGTGATCGGTATTTTCTTTTTGTAACACTCCTAAATATTTGTATACATCATTTTCATCCATAGGTTCTATTGGTGGTATATTGTTACTTTCTACTCTGCTTGTTTGTTGGATGCCTTTCTGTATGGTTTGTGTTTTACATTTATCTAGTCCAAATTCCATTTCTATGTCTTTGGAGAATGTGTGAGTTAGTTCTAGAAGGTGAGTCAGGTCTCTCTCATTTCTTGCATAAAGTTTAATATCATCCATATACAAAAGGTGTGATAGAGTGTATTTAACTTCCTTCTGGTGTATTATCTGTGCTCCTAATGTCGTTCTTTTAAGATGTTTGATAGAGGATTGATTGCTAGACAAAACCACAACGGGCTCAACGCATCTCCTTGAAATATTCCGCGTTTAATATCAATGTAGTTTGTTTCCACTGTTTTATTGTTTTCGTTGGTGACCAATTTTGTTTTCCATTTAGTGAGTAATTTTGTTAGTACGTATTTTATCTTATAGATATCTAATATTTTTGCCAGCCAGCTATGAGGTACGGAGTCATATGCTTTTCTATAGTCAATGTATGCTGTGTACAGATTCTTTTTTGTTTTATGCTTTGTTCAGTTACTACCATGTCTGTGATTAGTTGTTCTTTGCACCCTCTTGATTGTTTAATACACCCTTTTGTTCATCTGTTAGAATTTGGTTATCTGTACAATGTTCGTAAATTCTGTTGGCAATGATGGATGTAAAGCATTTATAAAGTGTTGGTAAACAGGTTATGGGTCTGTATTTTGAGAGGTTTTAGTGTCGTTGTCTTTAGGCTTTAGGTATGTTATGCCAGTTGTCATGTATGATGGTATTGTGTTAGGGTGTTCGATGAATTTATTAAATGCCGCTGCCAGGTAATTGTGTGTGCAAGTAAAGTATTTGAGGTAGAAATTGTGGATGTTATCATTTCCAGTAGCTTTCCAGTTATGTGTTTTTTTCGTGGCTGCTTCTATTTCTATGTGTGTGATGCTTCCTTGATCTTTTGTTGTTGTATTGACTACGTTGTCCTCTTCTTCTCTAATCCATCTTGCTGTGGCATTATGTTTCTCTTCTTTTGACCATAACGCTTTCCAGTAGTTTTCCATTTCACTTTTATTTGGCACGCCATTGCCTTCATTAGACTTTTTTTTTGTTAAGTTGTCATAAAACCGTTTTTGGTTGTTAGTGAATTGGTTATTGTGCTGTTTTCTTGTTGTTGTTTCCCTGTATCTTTTAAGCGTTTGTTCAATGATGACAACTTTTGTTTGATTGTATCGATCACTTCTGGTATGGTGTTGTTGTCTGCTTCATGTTTTGTATGAATTTTGTATTTATGTCTGATTTGGTTTACATGATTGTTTAGTCTTCTGGATCTTTTCCCGTTTTGGTAGTTAGTCATTCTGTTTAAATCTGATCTTATATTCTCAATTCTTTTCTCAAGACGAATCATCCATGCAGCTTTTCTTTGTGTGTTTTGTGTCGGTGTTGATGTATCTTCGATTATCTTCTTCCCCATTGCTTTAGTTACTGTGTATGCGCCACAATATAACACAGTCTGTAGTTCTTCAAATGTCATGGATTCAGACAAAAACTGAGGCATGACTTTATTTAGTATGTTCGTTATGTTATAGAGCTTTTTTGACGAGTTGTGTTTGGGTAAACTGGGTCTACAGGTTGGGTCTGTTCCTATGTATTTTGTCAATGTCTCTTGTAGTTTATCTTCCAGTTCTGTTTCATTATTTTCATTGCTTTGTTTTCCCTCTTTTAGGTTTTCAGTTTGAATGTGATTGTCGGTAGAACATTCATGTTGTGTATCATTCTTGTCATTCCGTGTTCTAGTAATTTCTATTTCGACTTGGTTTTTGATTTGTTGTATTATTAAATCTGGTACATATTTGTTATTTATAATTGCCTTAAGCTGTCCAGCTATTTTTTGTTCAGTAAAATTTAAGGTGGGATATTTTGCTTTGAAAAGTTAATGAAGTTTCTTCCTAAATCCTGTTTTATCTCTCTCTAGATTAGTTACTGCCATGTATGCATGTACAACGGTTCTATTCATTTCATCAGTCCATTTTGTACGTTTGTTAGTCAGTGTACCAGGTACAGCAGCTACACTAAGTTGTGTTGCGGCGTTACTTTGGTTTGAATCTGTGGTTTTGTGCAGACTCTTGTGAATTAGCAGAGGAGGTCGATACTGACTGCCTACGACTCCTATTTCCGTAAATCCTAGAGCTGCTGCTATTCCCAGCTCTTGAAGTCGACTGCAATCTTAATTCACCAGAGTCAGTCCGTGTTCCTGGTGATTTTGTATCCGAGGCTTGTTTTCTAGTGATCATTTTAGTTATTAGTTTTTGCATTTTATACCTTTCTGCCAGGATTTTAAAAATAGCCGCCCATTATGGGTACTAAATGCCCAAAATAATTATTTGACGTTATAAATTGACATTTATTTATTATTATTATTATTATTAAGTTACAAATTCAAATGCATTTGTGTAACCATTGATCTAAACTTTTCGCCGTCGTACTACAAAAAAATACTATTTAGTTACATATCACATATTGCTGTGTTGAAATAAGGTTGTTACCGCCATTCAATGTTCTTTTATGTTTTTTTTTCATCCAGTCGAAATAAGAAGGTTTGACTGTACACGCGTATGATTCTTATGCTTCAGGTAAAACTAAAATCATTATTTGGTTTCTCGTTGTAACTAATTTTCAGTTTAAAATAAATAAAAAGAAAGTGTGCATCAGTAAATTTTCAAATAAATTTAAATAAGTATCAAAATGTTAATTAATTGAGGCTTATTATGATTACAAAATCTAAATATTTATTAAGTTTCTAAACTTTTATTTTGTCGGTAGTTAAATATCACAAGTCATAGTGCGAAAATGAGGCTGTTATCGACGCGAAATATTTTTTTGTACTCATAGCCTAAGATTACTGATTTCCCGGTTATTCTCGATGCACGGGAAGTTCCTGCACAGCGGTGTTTTTAGTTTCCGACGGAATAGGGAAATTTTGTTAGGTTGGTATTAGTTGACAACGCAAAGCAAATTGTCAAGCAATCGGTGGGACAGTGATACCAACTCAAATTTCTTTGTAAACACAAAAACTAGGCAGCTGTGAATTAATTTATTTATGAATTATTACTACAGTTACTCGTTACAAAAATAATATACTACCTAACTTTTTCGAGAAGAAATTTCCCGTATTCGCATTAACGCCGTGTGCTCATGCGTGAAATTTATCTTCCCGACCTCGTTAGGTAAATAACTAATTCTGATCTTTCGATCATCGAGTCGTTCAAAGATCATTAAATTATTTATTTACGTAATTATTGATCTGAACTTTTTGCAATTCTTTCCCAATTTAGTTGCAGTGGGAAAAATGAAGGCTACCGAGGTAAAATTATGTTTTTCTTCTTTTTTATGGAGACGTTATAAGATGGTTTTACGCTTGTTGCATTCTAAAATATTCTCAACTTTTAGAGTAGTTAGTAACAGCTACGCTTGGTGTAAAAGTAATTTCTGAGGATGTTTATTTGTGATTTTCAGGAAGAAATTAATAAAATAGAAAAATTATTAGTGAATTTTAGAAAAAATTTAAAATGTTATCAATTAATCAGAAATATTAGCTTTATTTAAAAGTCTGGTTTCAATACATTGATCATTGTCGTTTGATAGGATTAACCCAAAATTGGAACTTCACCTATTTCAGCTACTAAAACATAAGTGATACTACGAGTGTGCAGTTGGATGTTCTATGGATGCTCTATGATCTTGACATTGACATTCCAGTGGTTATTCAAACTGTGAACTTTTAGATTTACAAACTGCCAAGCCATTTATATCCAGTGTCAACAACAATTTTAGTGAGTTACTTTAGATAAGGTGAGGGTCGTCATTATGAAATATTATAAATTCTTAGCAGTACTTCTAATTTATAACTTCAGAAACTTGCCCATCTGTAGATAAATGTATAAATGTGTAACATGTCTGAGGTTTGTGAAATTATAACTGTGTTTCATTTTTGGAACATGGACACAAATAAGTATCATTTCTCTTTTCAGTGAGTCATGGATGTTAGAAGTTTTATGGGAAAAAGAGATATGTAGTAAGCAGTCTGATTCTTTTGTTGAATCAACTCTCTTCTAATCAACAATTTGAATCAGCTGATATATACATAACACCACCAGTGAATAATTCGGATGATGGTTCTAAGACATCTGATAAAGAAGATCATGTTGAATTTGAAAATAGATTCTCGGCTAAAATATCGTCTGCACCTGCAGAGGCATCATTTAGGGTAAGGTCTAAGGACAGTACTAAAGAAAGAGAGGAAGAATATTATGAAGAATGTAGCAGTTCTAGCATTGAAGAAATATCTAAGGTACGAAGCTGTAGAAAGTCCGGGTATTGTCTAATAGTGAAGAAGAAGATGAATAACCTACACCTAAACATGTGATTCAACAGGAATGAGAAAACGAAGAAGAAAGCTAAGGGTACTAAATCTAAGAAAAAATACTTGAATATATGGTACGAAGGTGATTTGACTCCACTTCTTGCAAATAATGTTACTGATAACCTAGAAGGCATTGATGTCACCAGTCCTGTTAAACTGTTTGAATTATTTTGGGATAACCAGTAAACTATTTCATATGCTAAGGAAAAGAATCCTGAAAATCATTTTGAAATTTCTGTGAGCGAGCTAAAAGTATTTTTTGCAATTTTGATGATTTCAGGATACAGCCCTAAACCACGACGTGATATGTATTGGAACTTGATTCTGATTTACGGAATACGGCAATTGCTAAAGCTAAATCGCGCAACATATTTAGGAAAACTTTGAGGTTCATCCACTTTTCAAATACTGGAGAGCTACGACAAATTTGGGAAAGTTCTACCACTTATAACTCACCTGAATGCCAGTTTTCTAAAATATATGCCCGTTATTGAAAACGTTGACGTGGATGAATCAATGATACCCTATTATAGCCATCATAATTCTTTTTTTTTTAATTATTTTGAATTTACTTTAAAGTAGCAAGAAACTATTGTTTCAACATTTTTTAATTTTTACGATTTTTGAAAACGAAGTTTCGAGTTTTCACGGAAGAATTTGAATCAGCAAAATAAAGTGTGCATTATGTATTTACATATTTAACCAAAATTGTATCTTTATTAATAACAGAGATAGTCTTGACATACCCTGCATGCACTTAATTTTCATCTACAAAAACTCTAAAATTAGAAACTAAAATTACAAGGTTCGAGAGCTATTGTAATTTTTACTAATTCACCTGATACTTTACGAATGCACTAGTGAGAAACTGAAGTTTTTGCAGAAACGAAATAATATAATAATAATAAAAGTAATAATAAATTGTAATTTAATTACAGAATCAGAATTAATTAATTAGTTTTTCGTTATAAGAAGGTTTTATTTTAGGTACCTACATTATAGAGTTCAATTGATAAGAAACGTTTACTTAGTACTACAAGGCTTACTATATGATTACAAAATTTAAATATTATTAAGATATACAGTGTGTCCCAAATTGAATAGGATTGTATCATTGTTTTTGGTATTAATAAAGATAATATTTTGGTTATATGAGTAATGATATACAGTGTAATATGCTGATTCATATTCGGCTAAAAGTCGAAAATTCCGGGCAGTTCTAAAGTTATACGGAAAAACTCGATAAACTGTATTTTAGAAAAGTTTTAGTATGTTACAAAAAATAAACAAAAGAATCTAAGGTCGGTTAGGTCTTCAAGATGAGCATTCGAAGGGTTTTATTTCATTGTTGAAGGCCCAACCGGCGTTGAGATTTTAAATTTAATTATGCTTATTTCGTCGAACAAAACTCGAAATAATTTTCAAAAAAAAAAGAACTACTTTCATGGATCTCGAGATGGTGTAAGTAACTTTATTTTTTATTGAGTGAAAAGGATTTTATAGACTGTTAGTTTTTAATTTAATATGTTAGATGTGATATTACATGCTGCAGTGAAAAATGGACCGTTAACAACCTAACTACATTTTTTATAAAACAAATAAGTGTTGCGACTTCTAGTGTATTCGTTTCGTGCTATCGTAACACGTCTGAAAATTAATTTGATTTAAAGTAATTTTGTCCACAGATGTGTAAGCTGGTACATAAGTCAAATCTTTGATTATTATAGCCAACTAAGTGTTAGTTTGCTTGATATTGTACAATCTCTTGCGAATATACAGCAGATTGGTTTTCTGACAACACTTAGTTAGCTATAATAATTAAAAAATCGACTTTTTTTATTGAGCCGTCATAAGGAGGTTTTACTGTAGATGGATTCTAGAGTATTCTCAACTTTTATGATAGCTAGTAATATCAACGCTTGGGGAAAATAAGTTAATTGTGTGCGAGTTTGACTCGTGATATTAATAAAAGGAAATGTTATTAATAAATTTTGCACCAAAATTTTATGAAAATTGATTAAAAACATTAACCTAGAACAGTCAGTAATACCAGGTTTACTATGATTATATATATATATATATATATATATATATATATATATTCTTAAGATAAATATTTGTGTAAACATTAATCTCATTGTAGAGTAGTGCATTGATTCAATAGGTTGACCTGTATATGTTTAATTTTCACGTATATATATATAAACTTTTGGACATTTCATAGCAGTCAGAAATGAAGCAACAAAATAAACGTTTTTTTCTTATCTTTATTTAACGTGTCGTTATAGCAAGGTGTACTTGCATTGTAGGTAATTCTCAATGTTTCTGATAAGAGTAAATGGTTTCGTTCTAGTAAAATCCTTTTTTGCACGCTATTTCCCAACTAAACAAGGAACATTAAAACAATCTTGTAACATTTGGACTAAGTAACAAAATTAACATTTCATTTTAACATTTGTTCTACATCACAACAACATTGTTTATTAAAAGAATATTTGAACATGTAAATAACATTACAAAAATATAATAAGTTGAATATGTGTTAAACATTATTAGTAAATTATTTTTTGTGCAATATAGTATAAACAAACTTTTGCGAAGAACTGCACATCGTTCCGATGCTAACAAACTTGTGAAATAGTATCACAAGCGTTCAGTAACACAAAACATTTTGCTCGACAGATAAAAAAATGTGTAACAGCGTTACATTACAACTAACAAAATTTTGAGAGAAACGGTGCAAAAAACCAACAACTTTTCTGGGAAAATCTATATAGGTTAACTGCCCTTTTGGGTTTACAGATTATGCTCAAAATCTAATCAGATCTGTGCTGTTATAAATAAGACTCAAACTGTTGCGTAACTCCCCAATCCTATGTATAATTGTAAGATGTGGAGTAATAACATTTGCGTGCACATTATCGTTAATGTTACATTTTATGTTTACTTAAAATTTGAAGTAATTTAATGTATTTAGACGCCTTTGAGTTTTGTAACTATTTTGAATTAATTTATATTTGCTCAAAATTACTATCGATAACTAAGTGAAATTTTAAATTAATGATAGGTATGTTACCACTATGCGACCCGTACCATCAGTGGGAACAGCCTAGTGGTAGACGCGTCAATATAACATACCGAACCACCACTGGTTCGAATCCAGTTGACGACGAGAGATTGTACCGAGCCAATTTAAAAAGGCAAATCAAAATTCAACAACGTGATTAAAATATAAATTACGAACAATAAAAGATAAAAATAGTTACGTTTTATTGTACGTTGTTACAATGTGTTAAGTTGACATAGCTACAAGGTTGGTAATATGTTACAAAAATGAGTTAAATTAACATTATCACAATGTTACGTTTTAATGTAACAATTGTTAACATTTTTACCTTGACATAATCTGTTATATCAACATTTAATAAACATTGAACTGCTTTAAATGGAAACGTTACAATGTATCATTGTGATGTTAAAGATTCGTTTATGTAATGTTTTTATGTTTAGTGGGTTGTTGCTCTTTCTGAAGATATGAGTTCATTAACATTTCACATGCCATGTTTTTTCAAAGAGAGAACCTCTCTGTACATCTCCCAACGCTACCCATGTTACAGATTTGAAGAAATGCTCTATGCCAGATTATTAGCAGTAATGTATTATAACATTTTGCCAAAATTCGTAGTTTTAAACAACCGTTCTCTAAAACATAAAAAAATCAAAACTTCAACACAACACAATCAAAAAACAAGGCATTTTCGGAATCATATTTATACAGGGTGTCCCGATATGCCGTGTACATAGAACTACTGTAGATTTCTAAGACTAAAATATGCCGATTTGATCTAAATTACCTTAGTCCGAAAGTTGATAGTTTCCGAAATGCAAAGTTATTATTTTTTTAGTTTTTCTTGGATAATTTTCTTAATAGCTGTACTATTTGCACGAAATTGGGTACTCGGTGGTTGTTTGGGATGAAATTTCGGAATCGGTTCTTATTTTTGTGGTAAATTGCAGGGCGCCACTTACAGCACTTTTTTTACATTTAAAATATCTTAATTTTTTGTGCCTTTATTTGAATATTTTATACTACAACTTCTTCGGCCCCAAAAAGGCATATACTTAATAAATGACGCTCCGAGCAATAGTTTGTGAGATAATTGGATTTTTACTTTACTGTTAATTAAATAGACACATTGCCTTGCTTCACATTTTATACAGGCTTAGGACTGGTCCAAATTAATAATTAAGCATGTTTAAAAGCTAACCGGTAAAAACAATAATAAACAATAAAAATAAAGACCAAAGGGCCAACAACAGAAATAACGTGACAACAAACTGTCCAAGAAGATAAAGCGTAAAGATCAATTCATTACCAACAAAAGCACCTGGACTTTTGACGACATCATAAAATTTTGTTTAAAATGCCAAAGCTGAATTAGAAATTTTGAACATTTAATTTCTCCGCTACTTTAAGAATGCACTATTTGGTTAATAACTATTAATCTTAAGTTTTTGCCATTGTATAACAACCAGATTTAATTTAGATCGATGAGGCCGTTATGGACACGTAATATTTTTGTTTGTTTTGTTTGTTCCATTGAGTCGTAATAAGAAGGTTTGAAGTTTGACTGTAGATGAATTCTAGAAAATCTCAACGTTTAAAATAGATAGGTAAGTAGTTACCCATAGGGTAAAATCAGTTTCTTTATAAGCACGAAGAACAATGAGTACTGCATAGCTCACTATGATTATAACATTCAATTGTAATTAATTATGTATTTGTGTACTCCTTGATCTACCCTTTGTTGCGATCGTATGGCGATATAATTTAAGTTAGACATCCATTTGAGTTTTGGAAAAAGGAATAATTGTTTTTTCTAATTTATCCATCCGGGTCGATATAAGAAGGTTTGAAGGTTTAGGTGCATTCTAGATAAGTCTCGGTACATAATGGTATTATATAAACATTATATGTTTGAGGTAAAGTCTGTTAATTTTGGTCGGTTGTATAACTTTTTATTTTGAACGTTTAATTAATGAAAAGGTTATCGTTATGTTTCACAATATAATTAACCTAAACAATAGTGAGATAATCAATCCAATATAATAATAATGATGAATAATAATTGCCAGTGAGCGTTCAATTTCAAGCGCTGGCTTGGTTACAAATATTTTTTTTTATTAAATGCAAATCTATAACTGTGAGGCAACAGACATATAAATAACCGTTATAAATAAAATTCGAAAAATCGTTGGCTCACTTAAAAATATATTCGAATTATTATGTAATGACGTAATTCATTAAATTAACCTTGACTCGAATTAGCGGCATCTACAGAAAAAATTCCACACCAAACATTTCAAACGTTTTACCACACGGCCATAAACGCCAAAAAGATTAGTTGTTTGTAGGTATGGAGTTAAGAAAAATTCACCCTTAAGTACCTGTACGGCGAGCGTGTGTTCGTATCGATTATTAAAAGGTCGTTCCAGATATTGTTTTGTAGGTCACTCGAGTAAAGATTTGATTTAAATTGATTAAGGAGAAAAATTAATAATTTCGAAACGGACGCTTGCGTAACGTTCTAAAATTAACAATGATACTTTATTTATTAAAACTAACTTCTGCTATTATTATTCATTTGGTTAAATTTCTTTCTGGAACTTTGAACGAAGGTATATACTGTTAGCAACAGCACGCCCGGTGAATTTTAAAGAAAAATATTTACGCAGTTTAAGCATTAATTAATAGTTGTCATCAATAAAAATAAAACGAACAGTCAACAACCTTCGGAAGAGTTCCGGAAGCTCTAAGAAATCGCAGTAAGCGATGCTGTTTTGTTTTTTCAAAAATTTTCGAAAAATTAGGAGTAGAAATGAGTCATCGCTTAGTTTTTTCCTTCTCTCTCATCAACCACGACGAGAGTTACACACTCTTCGTTCCCCGGTGATCCACCGCTTGTCCACACTTTAACGCGCAAACGTGAAGCAATTTATAGAACCGACTTCTTGCAAATTCTTCAGTCGAGTTTCTAACTGTGATTCCGTCGGTTTGAATCGTAACTTCCTCAAAAATGGGCGATATTGGTGAGTGCTCGAAGTTTTTCTTTTTTTTTGAAACCACCGGTGGATTTTGCCTCGTCCGATTGTTTTCGAAAAACCGTCTCGCATGGCTTACTATTCATTTCGAATAAGTTGAGGATTTCCATCGATTTTTTTCTGATTTTAATAAATGTTACGACACACCCATGATGACCTCCAATAGAACCATTAGAAGCGCGCAAGTTCTATTTTTTAGACGGTCGTCATCGTAGTTTTAACATTTTTTAACCGATGAAATTCGTCCGGTTATCGGTGCAATCATTCCGGTTGGCTGACGCAAATTTTTTTCCTTCGTTCGGTAGCGGCGAAAATTAATGCGTCCTTGACTCGAAAATGAAAATCTAAAAAAATTACGTCCACCTTATTTATTGGTGTGATGTCATTTGGGTCACGGACACGAGCGGCTACGCGTTTATTTCCCTTTATTCATTCAAATTAGAAATTACGCCCTGTTTTCCGAAATACGCTTTTCGCGCCCATTTTCCAAAACCCTCCTATTTTCGACCTAATTCGGGATCTAGTCTATTTTTTCGACCTAACTTTTTTGTAATAAATTGTAATCGCTTTTTGAGATAGGTCACGCCACAATCGGTTGATAAACCAGTGGCGGTTATTTTTAGGGACATTATTATTATCGCCAAGCGATTTTTTTCTAAATACCGTTCTGATAAGAGCATTGCCCCTAAGAATTTATTGGGCGAGGTCCAAATAGCTATAGTGCATCCACGCTTTTGCCTAAGTGACAGTGAGGAGGAAAGGTCGACGAGGCGGGTCTAAACTGAAACAGGTAACGTTTTATTATTTGCCTTTTATAAAACAACAAGCTATGTTTTCTTTTAACGCTTGCATTTTCATTTTTCTTACTAATTACGTAACATGGGCATAACCTCAAACGACTGCACCAAATAACACAGAGCATGCATGGAAACAAGCGCGAGGCAAAAATACCACCCCATTCATTAACGCTCGAACGCAGCTCGACTAATTTTAATTGTTTGCAGAACTTAACACCGAAGACAAATTGAATATACGTTTTTCCCGAACGATTCGGGCTACGTACGATTTAAAGTTCGTGCATCGAACGATGCGCACATTGCGTTGTCGGCTTCGGCAGCCGAATGCGACCCGATGTATGAAATTTTCATCGGAGGTTGGGCGAATCAGAAATCCGTGATTCGGAAGAACCGAAGCAAGCCTGACGTGGCCGAAATGCCCACACCGAACATATTGCACGCGGGCGAATTCCGCTCGTTCTGGGTCCGTTGGGATAACAATACGGTATCTTGCGGTTGCGAAAACAATTCTCAGCCGTTCATCACTTGGACCGATAGCGAGTACGTGCCGATACGTTACGTCGGCGTGTGCACAGGTTGGGGAGCGACAGGTAGCTGGATCATCAGTCAGGGCGGTGCACCTTTGGCCGGTTTCGGTGGTGGTTACGGCTCAAACACTTGCAGTTCGTGCTGGGTGAGCGCGAGCGGCGGAAGCGTGCCGCCTCACGCGTTTGTAGGAGGAAAAGACGGAAGCGGCGAACCTCTCTACGTGATACGGTCTAACTTTGAAGGGGGATTAATTCCTGGAAAGTTGGTGCCTAGTCATGGTACCGCTTACGTTCCGTGGGGCGGAAACGAGAACGCCGTCGCCGATTATGAAGTTCTGTGCGAATTCGGAGGCCGATGGGTGGCCTGTTCAGAAGGCAACATTCCACCGAACGCTTTGACCGCCGGTCAGAGCGAAGACGGCGAACCTTTGTATGTTGGACGTGTGATGCACGACGGTTGTGTGACCATCGGGAAGGTGCAGCAGACTCACGGCTGCTGTTACATACCGTATGGCGGGCAAGAAATGAACTTTGAACAATACGAAATCCTCGTTTCCTAAAAAGCTTTTTGGTATTAAATCAATGGAGCTTTTTGCTAATTTTGCTAATTAAGTTCAAAAAATGCACACGTGGTAGCTTTTAGGTGCCTTATTCTTCAATATTACGCGCTGAATCAGTCTTTATTTTTTATATAAATTTTTGAAGGTTGTACGTTGTAAGTTTTATTGTACTATTACCAGAAGGCTGTTACTCATACTCGTGTTTAATAATTTATTTTGTGTTAGTCTCGAACGTCTTTGTATTTTGATTTCTAAACAATAAAGAGCTTGCTCAAAGAATTGCGTTTCTCAATTCGGATTCGATTGCGCCGAGGCAAAATCTGAATATTTTGTTTCTGTTGTTTATTTAACTATTGTTGCTTTCAGAACTTAATACAGCAGACAGGCTTGAGTACACCTTCTTCCCCAATGACTGCGGGTACGTGCGCTTCAAGGTGCGCGCCCCCAACGACGCCCACGTCGCGTTGACCACATCGGCCGCGGAACACGACCCCATGTACGAAATCTTCATCGGTGGTTGGGGAAATCAAAGATCTGTTATCAGGAAGAATCGCACCAAGCCAGATAGGGCCGAAGTTCCGACCCCGAACATCTTAAACGGCGGCGAATTCCGCTCGTTTTGGGTACGTTGGGACAACAACACCATCTCGTGCGGTTGCGAGAACAACGCTCAGCCTTTCATCAGTTGGACAGACACGGAACATGTACCGATTCGCTACGTTGGAGTTTGCACAGGTTGGGGCGCCTCAGGTTCATGGATAATCCAAAGCGGAGCTCCGCTACCTGGGTTTGGCGGACCTGGCGGTTACCCCAACCCACCTCAACCACAATTCGGTGGTTACCCGTCGAACCAAAGCTTGACCTCCTCCGCAAGCGGGACAATTCGGAGGCGGTGTCGGATTCGGTGGTGCCCAACAATGGGTCAGCGCCTCAGGCGGAAACGTACCTCCAGGTGCTTTGTTGGAGGAAACGACACAGGCGGCGAACCTCTTTACGTCATAAGAAGCAACTTCCAAGGTGCCGTGATTCCGGGCAAACTCGTGGCGAGTCACAGATCCGGTTACGTACCGTGGGGAGGAAACGAGAATGCGGTCGTAAATTACGAAGTTTTGTGTAACAGCTCGGCCAGATGGGTGCCATGTTCTGGTGGAAACATCCCTCCGAACGCCGTTGTTGGCGGGCAAAGTGAAACCGGCGAGCCTTTGTACGTCGGCAGGGCTCATCATCAAGGTTCGATCACGATCGGGAAGGTTCAGCGCAGCCACAACTGCTGCTATATTCCTTACGGCGGCCAAGAAATGAATTTCCAACAATTCGAAATTTTAATTTCGTAAATTTTCTGGAGGGAAAACAAAGGCACTTTAAATAATACGTAAGCTTTAGCTAGATGCATGTTCTGACTGAGCAAAAAATTCTTTTGATCAGTCTAAGCGTTGTTAGGTGTTGCACAAATTATCGTTCAGCTTAATAAGTGCCTTAAAAACAAATTATATTCTATATATATGTATACATCCGGTTGCTATCTATTTACTCTTTCTATTAAATATTATACACCTTAATAATTGCACTTCAAAGAAAAAGTGTTCAAACTTAGAGGCCAATTAAATGTACGTTAAGATGCCAATCATCAGTACTTCATTTTGTGGTTTTGTTTTTTTTTTTTTTAATTTTATACACATTTTGTTAATTGTTTATATTTACATAGTCTGTACAAGATGGGAAAAATATTTTTGGTGTAATTTACTTAAATTGTAAATAAAAAGTTATTTTAAATATTTTTTGTTTCGTAAATTCGGGATTCCTAAAGTAGGTGGACTTCCATCGCTGATACCGAATTATGTACTTTATAATTAAAATATGAAGTTCAAACTGTGAAGATATACAAGAGAAGTGTCTGATACTGACAATTTCTTTCTTTTCGACTCTTCAGGTATATGTACTTATTCACAATTACACAAAGGGTATCATTTGTTACGGGTTAAAATGCAAATGTTTATTTTTGCCAATAATTTCTATTTTCCGTCAGCATTATCAAGATTGCTGTAGTGTAGGTTGCATAATGCCCACAAATATTCAAATTTGAATTTTCCTGCCTTATTTTGAGAACGGGAAATGGTTTTTTTCCTGAATTCATTCTTTAATAATTGAGTTTCCTAAACAAATGCTACTACTGGTGGTCCTATCCAACTGCACATTAAGACTGGAGTCTGCAACCTTCTTTGAGGCACCCAAAATAGTGAGGTTAGTACAAACTTACCTTTTTTGTTTATGTTCCGCAAATTTCTTCGATTTTCCTTTTTTGTTATATAGATGTAGATTAATATTTTGATTTGATTATGGTCACAAATTATGGATTTAGTAATTTTGTTTTGGGATAATTGGTTGGTAGCATTCAGGTAATAAAAATCTGACCGGCGATGTCGATGGGATTGCAGGGTATTTAAATAACTATTACTGTTAGAGCAAAACTGTTCACATAGCATTAGGCCAATTTTTGAGATGTCACATTTGAATTTGAAAGAGTGGCAAAATAAAGTCTTTGCCGTGACACTTGTATGGTTAAAGCAAATTTAATAGTTGGCAACACTGATTAGTTGTCAAAATTTACACATCGATTCGCTTTTAGGTTAAGTAGTTTGATGGAATTATTGATTTAATTTCTTTTGACATTTAATTTCAAATTTGAAAGACAAGTGCAGGAACCTAGAATCATAAGTATACCCTATCCGAACAACCAACGGTTGCACGTGATTATTTGTATACCAATATTATGAAAGTTAATCAAAACAAAATATGCTAAAATAGTTGGTATTCTGCGAAAATGACATGAGTGCCATATTGCAAAATTAAGGTTAATTTGGATCTCTTTGTTTGATTAATAACGATGCCTATTTATGCATTTGAAACGCATATCTGATTTGAACCGTCAAATATAATTAAATGCGTAGAACACGGTAGTACAAACCGTCTCTTTGAATTTTTAAAATTGCTGGTTAAATTATATTTTCCCATTAAAGCTTTTTATTAAAGCTCTAAACGTGGGCAATAATTTTAAGTAATATTTTGATGACAATTGATGGTATTTTTGTATTCTACACTTCAATATTACTCTTTTTGACCAATTTTAGTCAAATCGAAGCAAAATTTTTTTTTTGATTTCAACCCAAGACTATAGATTTTGGTCTTTTGACAAAATTGACAAAACATTTGTGAGCTTTTTATCATACATGATGTAAATCAATGCGTAAAACACAGAGTACAAACCGTCTCTTCGAATTTTTAAAATTGTTGGTTAAATTATATTTTCCCATTTGAAGCTTTTCTCAAAAGCTCTAAGCATGGGCAATCTTTTTAGAGTAATATTTTGAAAACAACTGATGGTATTTTTGTATTCTACACGCTAATATTACTCTTTTGACCAATTTTCAGTCAAATCCAAAACAAAATTTTTACCCGATTTTATACCCAAGACTATGATTTCGGTCTTTTGACAAAATTGATAAAACATTTTGTGAGACTTTTTATCATATTATGATGTAATTCAATGCGTAGAACACAGTAATACAAACCGTTTCTTCGAATTTTTAAATTTTTTTTTTAAATATATTTTCCCATTTGAAGCTTTTTTCTCAAAAGCTCTAAACGTGGGCAATAATTTTAAAATAATATTTTGAAAACAACTGATGGTATTTCTGTATTCGACACTTTAATATTACTCTTTTGACCAATTTTAGTCAAATCGAAAGCAAAATTTTTTACCCGATTTTATACCCAAGACTATAGATTTTGGTCTTTTGACAAAAATTGACAAAACATTCTGTGAGACTTTTTAATCATATTATGATGTAATTCAATGCGTAGAACACAGTAGTCACAAACCGTTTCTTCGAATTTTTAAAATTGCTGGTTAAATTATATTTTCCCATTTGAAGCTTTTTTCTGAAAAGCTCTAAACGTGGGCAATAATTTTAGAATAATATTTTGATGACAATTGATGGTATTTCTGTATTCTACACTTCAATATTACTCTTTTGACCAATTTTTAGTCAAATCGAAAGCAAAATTTTTACCCCGATTTTATGCCCAAGACTATAGATTTTGGTCTTTTTTAAAAAATAGATAAAAAATTTTTGGGGGCTTTTTTATCAGTAATATGATGTAAATCAATGCGTAGAACACAGTAGTACAAACCGTTTCTTCGAATTTTTAAAATTGCTGGTTAAACTATATTTTTCCCATTTGAAGCTTTTTTTCTCAAAAGCTCTAAACGTGGGCAATAATTTTAGAGTAATATTTTGATGACAACTGATGGTATTTTTGTATTCTACACTTCAATATTACTCTTTTGACCAATTTTTAGTCAAATCGAAAGCAAAATTTTTTTCCAGATTTTATACCCAAGACTATAGATTTTGGTCTTTTGACAAAAATTGACAAAACATTTTGTGAGACTTTTTTATCATATTATGATGTAAATCAATGCGTAGAACACGGTAGTACAAACCGTTTCTTCGAATTTTTTAAAATTGCTGGTTAAATTATATTTTCCCATTTGAAGCTTTTTTCTCAAAAGCTCTAAACGTGGGCAATAATTTTAGAGTAATATTTTGATGACAACTGATGGTATTTCTGTATTCTACACTTCAATATTACTCTTTTGACCAATTTTTAGTCAAATCGAAAGCAAAATTTTTTCCAGATTTTATACCCAAGACTATAGATTTTGGTCTTTTGACAAAAATTGACAAAACATTTTGTGAGATTTTTTTTATCATATTATGATGTAAATCAATGCGTAGAACACGGTAGTACAAACCGTTTCTTCGAATTTTTAAAATTGCTGGTTAAATTATATTTTCCCATTTGAAGCTTTTTTCTCAAAAGCTCTAAACGTGGGCAATAATTTTAGAGTAATATTTTGATGACAACTGATGGTATTTCTGTATTCTACACTTCAATATTACTCTTTTGACCAATTTTAGTCAAATCGAAAGCAAAATTTTTTTCCAGATTTTATACCCAAGACTATAGATTTTGGTCTTTTGACAAAAATTGACAAAACATTTTGTGAGCTTTTTTATCATATTATGATGTAAATCAATGCGTAGAACACGGTAGTACAAACCGTTTCTTCGAATTTTTTAAAATTGCTGGTTAAATTATATTTTCCCATTTGAAGCTTTTTTTCTCAAAAGCTCTAAACGTGGGCAATAATTTTAGAGTAATATTTTGATGACAACTGATGGTATTTCTGTATTCTACACTTCAATATTACTCTTTTGACCAATTTTCAGTCAAATCGAAAGCAAAATTTTTTTACCCGATTTTATACCCAAGACTATGATTTCGGTCTTTTGACAAAAATTGACAAAACATTTTGTGAGACTTTTTTATCATATTATGATGTAAATCAATGCGTAGAACACGGTAATACAAACCGTTTCTTCGAATTTTTTAAAATAGCTGGTTAAACTATATTTTCCCATTTGAAGCTTTTTTTCTCAAAAGCTCTAAACGTGGGCAATAATTTTAGAGTAATATTTTGATGACAACTGATGGTATTTCTGTATTCTACACTTCAATATTACTCTTTTGACCAATTTTTAGTCAAATCGAAAGCAAAATTTTTTTTCCAGATTTTATACCCAAGACTATAGATTTTGGTCTTTTGACAAAAATTGACAAAACATTTTGTGAGCTTTTTATCATATTATGATGTAAATCAATGCGTAGAACACGGTAGTACAAACCGTTTCTTCGAATTTTTAAAATTGCTGGTTAAATTATATTTTCCCATTTGAAGCTTTTTTCTCAAAAGCTCTAAACGTGGGCAATAATTTTAGAGTAATATTTTGATGACAACTGATGGTATTTCTGTATTCTACACTTCAATATTACTCTTTTAACCAATTTTTAGTCAAATCGAAAGCAAATTTTTTTTCCAGATTTTATACCCAAGACTATAGATTTTGGTCTTTGACAAAAATTGACAAAACATTTTGTGAACTTTTTTATCATATTATGATGTAAATCAATGCGTAGAACACGGTAGTACAAACCGTTTCTTCGAATTTTTTTAAAATTGCTGGTTAAATTATATTTTCCCATTTGAAGCTTTTTTTCTCAAAAGCTCTAAACGTGGGCAATAATTTTAGAGTAATATTTTGATGACAACTGATGGTATTTTTGTATTCTACACTTCAATATTACTCTTTTGACCAATTTTTATCCACATTTTTCGATTTAACTTGGTCTTTCTGCCTTTGTGCTTTTACATACTATGATTGTAAATCAATGCGTCGAACACGGTAGCACAAATCGTTTTTTCCCGATTTTATCAAGATTGCTGGTTAAATTATATTTTCCCATGTGGATCTTTTTGTCAAAAGCTCTAAACGTGGGCAATAATTTTAGAGTAATATTTTGATGACAACTGATGGTATTTCTGTATTTTCTACACTTCAATATTACTCTTTTGCCATTTTTAGTCAAATCGAAAGCAAAATTTTTTTACCCGATTTTATACCCAAGACTATGATTTCGGTCTTTTGACAAAAATTGACAAAACATTTTGTGAGCCTTTTTTTATCATATTATGATGTAATTCAATGCGTAGAACACGGTAGTACAAACCGTTTCTTCGAATTTTTTAAAATTGCTGGTTAAATTATATTTTCCCATTTGAAGCTTTTTTTTCAAAAGCTCTAAACGTGGGCAATAATTTTAGAGTAATATTTTGATGACAACTGATGGTATTTCTGTATTCTACACTTCAATATTACTCTTTTGACCAATTCTTTAGTCAAATCAAAGCAAAATTTTTTTCCAGATTTTATACCCAAGACTATAGATTTTGGTTTCTTGACAAAAATTGACAAAACATTTTGTGAGCCTTTTTTATCATATTATGATGTAAATCAATGCGTAGAACACTGTAGTACAAACCGTTTCTTCGAATTTTTTAAAATTGCTGGTTAAATTATATTTTCCCATTTGAAGCTTTTTTCTCAAAAGCTCTAAACGTGGGCAATAATTTTAGAGTAATATTTTGATGACAACTGATGGTATTTTTGTATTCTACACTTCAATATTACTCTTTTGACCAATTTTTAGTCAAATCGAAAGCAAAATTTTTTTACCCGATTTTATACCCAAGACTATGATTTCGGTCTTTTGACAAAAATTGACAAAACATTTTGTGAGCCTTTTTTATCATATTATGATGTAAATCAATGCGTAGAACACGGTAGTACAAACCGTCTCTTCGAATTTTTTAAAATTGCTGGTTAAATTATATTTTCCCATTTGAAGCTTTTTTCTCAAAAGCTCTAAACGTGGGCAATAATTTTAGAGTAATATTTTGATGACAACTGATGGTATTTCTGTATTCTACACTTCAATATTACTCTTTTGACCAATTTTAGTCAAATCGAAGCAAAATTTTTTTCCAGATTTTATACCCAAGACTATAGATTTTGGTCTTTTGACAAAAATTGACAAAACATTTTGTGAGACTTTTTTTATCATATTATGATGTAAATCAATGCGTAGGAACACGGTAGTACAAACCGTTTCTTCGAATTTTTTAAAATTGCTGGTTAAATTATATTTTCCCATTTGAAGCTTTTTTCTCAAAAGCTCTAAACGTGGGCAATAATTTTAGAGTAATATTTTGATGACAACTGATGGTATTTCTGTATTCTACACTTCAATATTACTCTTTTGACCAATTTTTTGTCAAATCGAAAGCAAAATGTTTTTTCCAGATTTTATACCCAAGACTATAGATTTTGGTCTTTTGACAAAAATTGACAAAACATTTTGTGAGACTTTTTTATCATATTATGATGTAAATCAATGCGTAGAACACGGTAGTACAAACCGTTTCTTCGAATTTTTTAAAATTGCTGGTTAAATTATATTTTCCCATTTGAAGCTTTTTTCTCAAAAGCTCTAAACGTGGGCAATAATTTTAGAGTAATATTTTGATGACAACTGATGGTATTTCTGTATTCTACACTTCAATATTACTCTTTTGACCAATTTTTAGTCAAATCGAAAGCAAAATTTTTTACCCGATTTTATACCCAAGACTATGATTTCGGTCTTTTGACAAAAATTGACAAAACATTTTGTGAGCCTTTTTTATCATATTATGATGTAAATCAATGCGGAGAACACGGTAATACAAACCGTTTCTTCGAATTTTTTAAAATTGCTGGTTAAATTATATTTTCCCATTTGAAGCTTTTTTTCTCAAAAGCTCTAAACGTGGGCAATAATTTTAGAGTAATATTTTGATGACAACTGATGGTATTTCTGTATTCTACACTTCAATATTACTCTTTTGACCAATTTTTAGTCAAATCGAAAGCAAAATTTTTTTCCGATTTTATACCCAAGACTATAGATTTTGGTCTTTTGACAAAAATTGACAAAACATTTTGTGAGACTTTTTTATCATATTATGATGTAAATCAATGCGTAGAACACGGTAGTACAAACCGTTTCTTCGAATTTTTAAAATTGCTGGTTAAATTATATTTTCCCATTTGAAGCTTTTTTTCTCAAAAGCTCTAAACGTGGGCAATAATTTTAGAGTAATATTTTGATGACAACTGATGGTATTTCTGTATTCTACACTTCAATATTACTCTTTTGACCAATTTTTAGTCAAATCGAAAGCAAAATTTTTTTCCCGATTTTATACCCAAGACTATAGATTTTGGTCTTTTGACAAAAATTGACAAAACATTTTGTGAGCCTTTTTTATCATATTATGATGTAAATCAATGCGTAGAACACGGTAGTACAAACCGTTTCTTCGAATTTTTTAAAATTGCTGGTTAAATTATATTTTCCCATTTGAAGCTTTTTTTCTCAAAAGCTCTAAACGTGGGCAATAATTTTAGAGTAATATTTTGATGACAACTGATGGTATTTCTGTATTCTACACTTCAATATTACTCTTTTGACCAATTTTTAGTCAAATCGAAAGCAAAATTTTTTACCCGATTTTATACCCAAGACTATGATTTCGGTCTTTTGACAAAAATTGACAAAACATTTTGTGAGACTTTTTTATCATATTATGATGTAAATCAATGCGTAGAACACGGTAATACAAACCGTTTCTTCGAATTTTTAAAATAGCTGGTTAAACTATATTTTCCCATTTGAAGCTTTTTTTCTCAAAAGCTCTAAACGTGGGCAATAATTTTAGAGTAATATTTTGATGACAACTGATGGTATTTCTGTATTCTACACTTCAATATTACTCTTTTGACCAATTTTTAGTCAAATCGAAAGCAAAATTTTTTTCCAGATTTTATACCCAAGACTATAGATTTTGGTCTTTTGACAAAAATTGACAAAACATTTTGTGAGCTTTTTTTATCATATTATGATGTAAATCAATGCGTAGAACACGGTAGTACAAACCGTTTCTTCGAATTTTTTAAAATTGCTGGTTAAATTATATTTTCCCATTTGAAGCTTTTTTCTCAAAAGCTCTAAACGTGGGCAATAATTTTAGAGTAATATTTTGATGACAACTGATGGTATTTCTGTATTCTACACTTCAATATTACTCTTTTGACCAATTTTCAGTCAAATCGAAAGCAAAATTTTTTACCCGATTTTATACCCAAGACTATGATTTCGGTCTTTTGACAAAAATTGACAAAACATTTTGTGAGACTTTTTTATCATATTATGATGTAAATCAATGCGTAGAACACGGTAATACAAACCGTTTCTTCGAATTTTTTAAAATAGCTGGTTAAACTATATTTTCCCATTTGAAGCTTTTTTTCTCAAAAGCTCTAAACGTGGGCAATAATTTTAGAGTAATATTTTGATGACAACTGATGGTATTTCTGTATTCTACACTTCAATATTACTCTTTTGACCAATTTTTAGTCAAATCGAAAGCAAAATTTTTTTCCAGATTTTATACCCAAGACTATAGATTTTGGTCTTTTGACAAAAATTGACAAAACATTTTGTGAGCTTTTTTTATCATATTATGATGTAAATCAATGCGTAGAACACGGTAGTACAAACCGTTTCTTCGAATTTTTAAAATTGCTGGTTAAATTATATTTTCCCATTTGAAGCTTTTTTTCTCAAAAGCTCTAAACGTGGGCAATAATTTTAGAGTAATATTTTGATGACAACTGATGGTATTTCTGTATTCTACACTTCAATATTACTCTTTTGACCAATTTTTAGTCAAATCGAAAGCAAAATTTTTTACCCGATTTTATACCCAAGACTATGATTTCGGTCTTTTGACAAAAATTGACAAAACATTTTGTGAGACTTTTTATCATATTATGATGTAAATCAATGCGTAGAACACGGTAATACAAACCGTTTCTTCGAATTTTTTAAAATAGCTGGTTAAACTATATTTTCCCATTTGAAGCTTTTTTTCTCAAAAGCTCTAAACGTGGGCAATAATTTTAGAGTAATATTTTGATGACAACTGATGGTATTTCTGTATTCTACACTTCAATATTACTCTTTTGACCAATTTTTAGTCAAATCGAAAGCAAAATTTTTTTCCAGATTTTATACCCAAGACTATAGATTTTGGTCTTTTGACAAAAATTGACAAAACATTTTGTGAGCCTTTTTATCATATTATGATGTAAATCAATGCGTAGAACACGGTAGTACAAACCGTTTCTTCGAATTTTTAAAATTGCTGGTTAAATTATATTTTCCCATTTGAAGCTTTTTTTCTCAAAAGCTCTAAACGTGGGCAATAATTTTAGAGTAATATTTTGATGACAACTGATGGTATTTCTGTATTCTACACTTCAATATTACTCTTTTGACCAATTTTTAGTCAAATCGAAAGCAAAATTTTTTTCCCGATTTTATACCCAAGACTATAGATTTTGGTCTTTTGACAAAAATTGACAAAACATTTTGTGAGACTTTTTATCATATTATGATGTAAATCAATGCGTAGAACACGGTAGTACAAACCGTTTCTTCGAATTTTTTAAAATTGCTGGTTAAATTATATTTTCCCATTTGAAGCTTTTTTTCTCAAAAGCTCTAAACGTGGGCAATAATTTTAGAGTAATATTTTGATGACAACTGATGGTATTTCTGTATTCTTACACTTCAATATTACTCTTTTGACCAATTTTTAGTCAAATCGAAAGCAAAATTTTTTTACCCGATTTTATACCCAAGACTATGATTTCGGTCTTTTGACAAAAATTGACAAAACATTTTGTGAGCCTTTTTTATCATATTATGATGTAAATCAATGCGTAGAACACGGTAGTACAAACCGTTTCTTCGAATTTTTAAAATTGCTGGTTAAATTATATTTTCCCATTTGAAGCTTTTTTCTCAAAAGCTCTAAACGTGGGCAATAATTTTAGAGTAATATTTTGATGACAACTGATGGTATTTCTGTATTCTACACTTCAATATTACTCTTTTGACCAATTTTTAGTCAAATCGAAAGCAAAATTTTTTTTCCAGATTTTATACCCAAGACTATAGATTTTGGTCTTTTGACAAAAATTGACAAAACATTTTGTGAGACTTTTTATCATAATATGATGTAAATCAATGCGTAGAACACGGTAGTACAAACCGTCTCTTCGAATTTTTTAAAATTGCTGGTTAAATTATATTTTCCCATTTGAAGCTTTTTTCTCAAAAGCTCTAAACGTGGGCAATAATTTTAGAGTAATATTTTGATGACAACTGATGGTATTTCTGTATTCTACACTTCAATATTACTCTTTTGACCAATTTTTAGTCAAATCGAAAGCAAAATTTTTTACCCGATTTTATACCCAAGACTATAGATTTCGGTCTTTTGACAAAAATTGACAAAACATTTTGTGAGACTTTTTTATCATATTATGATGTAAATCAATGCGTAGAACACGGTAGTACAAACCGTTTCTTCGAATTTTTAAAATTGCTGGTTAAATTATATTTTCCCATTTGAAGCTTTTTTTCTCAAAAGCTCTAAACGTGGGCAATAATTTTAGAGTAATATTTTGATGACAACTGATGGTATTTCTGTATTCTACACTTCAATATTACTCTTTTGACCAATTTTTAGTCAAATCGAAAGCAAAATTTTTTACCCGATTTTATACCCAAGACTATGATTTCGGTCTTTTGACAAAAATTGACAAAACATTTTGTGAGACTTTTTTATCATATTATGATGTAAATCAATGCGTAGAACACGGTAGTACAAACCGTTTCTTCGAATTTTTAAAATTGCTGGTTAAATTATATTTTCCCATTTGAAGCTTTTTTTCTCAAAAGCTCTAAACGTGGGCAATAATTTTAGAGTAATATTTTGATGACAACTGATGGTATTTCTGTATTCTACACTTCAATATTACTCTTTTGACCAATTTTTAGTCAAATCGAAAGCAAAATTTTTTTCCCGATTTTATACCCAAGACTATAGATTTTGGTCTTTTGACAAAAATTGACAAAACATTTTGTGAGACCTTTTTTTATCATATTATGATGTAAATCAATGCGTAGAACACGGTAGTACAAACCGTTTCTTCGAATTTTTAAAATTGCTGGTTAAATTATATTTTCCCATTTGAAGCTTTTTTCTCAAAAGCTCTAAACGTGGGCAATAATTTTAGAGTAATATTTTGATGACAACTGATGGTATTTCTGTATTCTACACTTCAATATTACTCTTTTGACCAATTTTTAGTCAAATCGAAAGCAAAATTTTTTTCCCGATTTTATACCCAAGACTATGATTTCGGTCTTTTGACAAAAATTGACAAAACATTTTGTGAGACTTTTTTTATCATATTATGATGTAAATCAATGCGTAGAACACGGTAGTACAAACCGTTTCTTCGAATTTTTTAAAATTGCTGGTTAAACTATATTTTCCCATTTGAAGCTTTTTTTCTCAAAAGCTCTAAACGTGGGCAATAATTTTAGAGTAATATTTTGATGACAACTGATGGTATTTCTGTATTCTACACTTCAATATTACTCTTTTGACCAATTTTCAGTCAAATCGATAGCAAAATTTTTTTACCCGATTTTATACCCAAGACTATGATTTCGGTCTTTTGACAAAAATTGACAAAACATTTTGTGAGCCTTTTTTATCATATTATGATGTAAATCAATGCGGAGAACACGGTAATACAAACCGTTTCTTCGAATTTTTTAAAATTGCTGGTTAAATTATATTTTCCCATTTGAAGCTTTTTTTCTCAAAAGCTCTAAACGTGGGCAATAATTTTAGAGTAATATTTTGATGACAACTGATGGTATTTCTGTATTCTACACTTCAATATTACTCTTTTGACCAATTTTTAGTCAAATCGAAAGCAAAATTTTTTTCCAGATTTTATACCCAAGACTATAGATTTTGGTCTTTTGACAAAAATTGACAAAACATTTTGTGAGACTTTTTTATCATATTATGATGTAAATCAATGCGTAGAACACGGTAGTACAAACCGTTTCTTCGAATTTTTTAAAATTGCTGGTTAAATTATATTTTCCCATTTGAAGCTTTTTTCTCAAAAGCTCTAAACGTGGGCAATAATTTTAGAGTAATATTTTGATGACAACTGATGGTATTTCTGTATTCTACACTTCAATATTACTCTTTTGACCAATTTTTAGTCAAATCGAAAGCAAAATTTTTTTACCCGATTTTATACCCAAGACTATGATTTCGGTCTTTTGACAAAAATTGACAAAACATTTTGTGAGACTTTTTTATCATATTATGATGTAAATCAATGCGTAGAACACGGTAGTACAAACCGTTTCTTCGAATTTTTAAAATTGCTGGTTAAATTATATTTTCCCATTTGAAGCTTTTTTTCTCAAAAGCTCTAAACGTGGGCAATAATTTTAGAGTAATATTTTGATGACAACTGATGGTATTTCTGTATTCTACACTTCAATATTACTCTTTTGACCAATTTTTAGTCAAATCGAAAGCAAAATTTTTTACCCGATTTTATACCCAAGACTATGATTTCGGTCTTTTGACAAAAATTGACAAAACATTTTGTGAGACTTTTTTATCATATTATGATGTAAATCAATGCGTAGAACACGGTAATACAAACCGTTTCTTCGAATTTTTAAAATAGCTGGTTAAACTATATTTTCCCATTTGAAGCTTTTTTTCTCAAAAGCTCTAAACGTGGGCAATAATTTTAGAGTAATATTTTGATGACAACTGATGGTATTTCTGTATTCTACACTTCAATATTACTCTTTTGACCAATTTTTAGTCAAATCGAAAGCAAAATTTTTTCCAGATTTTATACCCAAGACTATAGATTTTGGTCTTTTGACAAAAATTGACAAAACATTTTGTGAGACTTTTTTATCATATTATGATGTAAATCAATGCGTAGAACACGGTAGTACAAACCGTTTCTTCGAATTTTTAAAATTGCTGGTTAAATTATATTTTCCCATTTGAAGCTTTTTTTCTCAAAAGCTCTAAACGTGGGCAATAATTTTAGAGTAATATTTTGATGACAACTGATGGTATTTCTGTATTCTACACTTCAATATTACTCTTTTGACCAATTTTTAGTCAAATCGAAAGCAAAATTTTTTTCCCGATTTTATACCCAAGACTATAGATTTTGGTCTTTTGACAAAAATTGACAAAACATTTTGTGAGCCTTTTTTATCATATTATGATGTAAATCAATGCGTAGAACACGGTAGTACAAACCGTTTCTTCGAATTTTTTAAAATTGCTGGTTAAATTATATTTTCCCATTTGAAGCTTTTTTCTCAAAAGCTCTAAACGTGGGCAATAATTTTAGAGTAATATTTTGATGACAACTGATGGTATTTCTGTATTCTACACTTCAATATTACTCTTTTGACCAATTTTTAGTCAAATCGAAAGCAAAATTTTTTTCCAGATTTTATACCCAAGACTATAGATTTTGGTCTTTTGACAAAAATTGACAAAACATTTTGTGAGCTTTTTTATCATATTATGATGTAAATCAATGCGTAGAACACGGTAGTACAAACCGTTTCTTCGAATTTTTTAAAATTGCTGGTTAAATTATATTTTCCCATTTGAAGCTTTTTTTCTCAAAAGCTCTAAACGTGGGCAATAATTTTAGAGTAATATTTTGATGACAACTGATGGTATTTCTGTATTCTACACTTCAATATTACTCTTTTGACCAATTTTCAGTCAAATCGAAAGCAAAATTTTTTTACCCGATTTTATACCCAAGACTATGATTTCGGTCTTTTGACAAAAATTGACAAAACATTTTGTGAGACTTTTTTATCATATTATGATGTAAATCAATGCGTAGAACACGGTAATACAAACCGTTTCTTCGAATTTTTAAAATAGCTGGTTAAACTATATTTTCCCATTTGAAGCTTTTTTTCTCAAAAGCTCTAAACGTGGGCAATAATTTTAGAGTAATATTTTGATGACAACTGATGGTATTTCTGTATTCTACACTTCAATATTACTCTTTTGACCAATTTTAGTCAAATCGAAAGCAAAATTTTTTTTCCAGATTTTATACCCAAGACTATAGATTTTGGTCTTTTGACAAAAATTGACAAAACATTTTGTGAGCTTTTTTATCATATTATGATGTAAATCAATGCGTAGAACACGGTAGTACAAACCGTTTCTTCGAATTTTTAAAATTGCTGGTTAAATTATATTTTCCCATTTGAAGCTTTTTTCTCAAAAGCTCTAAACGTGGGCAATAATTTTAGAGTAATATTTTGATGACAACTGATGGTATTTTTGTATTCTACACTTCAATATTACTCTTTTGACCAATTTTTAGTCAAATCGAAAGCAAAATTTTTTACCCGATTTTATACCCAAGACTATGATTTCGGTCTTTTGACAAAAATTGACAAAACATTTTGTGAGACTTTTTTATCATATTATGATGTAAATCAATGCGTAGAACACGGTAATACAAACCGTTTCTTCGAATTTTTTAAAATAGCTGGTTAAACTATATTTTCCCATTTGAAGCTTTTTTTCTCAAAAGCTCTAAACGTGGGCAATAATTTTAGAGTAATATTTTGATGACAACTGATGGTATTTCTGTATTCTACACTTCAATATTACTCTTTTGACCAATTTTAGTCAAATCGAAAGCAAAATTTTTTTCCAGATTTTATACCCAAGACTATAGATTTTGGTCTTTTGACAAAAATTGACAAAACATTTTGTGAGCTTTTTTATCATATTATGATGTAAATCAATGCGTAGAACACGGTAGTACAAACCGTTTCTTCGAATTTTTAAAATTGCTGGTTAAATTATATTTTCCCATTTGAAGCTTTTTTCTCAAAAGCTCTAAACGTGGGCAATAATTTTAGAGTAATATTTTGATGACAACTGATGGTATTTCTGTATTCTACACTTCAATATTACTCTTTTGACCAATTTTTAGTCAAATCGAAAGCAAAATTTTTTTCCAGATTTTATACCCAAGACTATAGATTTTGGTCTTTTGACAAAAATTGACAAAACATTTTGTGAGACTTTTTATCATATTATGATGTAAATCAATGCGTAGAACACGGTAGTACAAACCGTTTCTTCGAATTTTTAAAATTGCTGGTTAAATTATATTTTCCCATTTGAAGCTTTTTTTCTCAAAAGCTCTAAACGTGGGCAATAATTTTAGAGTAATATTTTGATGACAACTGATGGTATTTCTGTATTCTACACTTCAATATTACTCTTTTGACCAATTTTTAGTCAAATCGAAAGCAAAATTTTTTTCCAGATTTTATACCCAAGACTATAGATTTTGGTCTTTTGACAAAAATTGACAAAACATTTTGTGAGACTTTTTTATCATATTATGATGTAAATCAATGCGTAGAACACGGTAGTACAAACCGTTTCTTCGAATTTTTAAAATTGCTGGTTAAATTATATTTTCCCATTTGAAGCTTTTTTTCTCAAAAGCTCTAAACGTGGGCAATAATTTTAGAGTAATATTTTGATGACAACTGATGGTATTTCTGTATTCTACACTTCAATATTACTCTTTTGACCAATTTTTAGTCAAATCGAAAGCAAAATTTTTTTCCAGATTTTATACCCAAGACTATAGATTTTGGTCTTTTGACAAAAATTGACAAAACATTTTGTGAGCTTTTTTATCATATTATGATGTAAATCAATGCGTAGAACACGGTAGTACAAACCGTTTCTTCGAATTTTTTAAAATTGCTGGTTAAATTATATTTTCCCATTTGAAGCTTTTTTCTCAAAAGCTCTAAACGTGGGCAATAATTTTAGAGTAATATTTTGATGACAACTGATGGTATTTCTGTATTCTACACTTCAATATTACTCTTTTGACCAATTTTTAGTCAAATCGAAAGCAAAATTTTTTACCCGATTTTATACCCAAGACTATGATTTCGGTCTTTTGACAAAAATTGACAAAACATTTTGTGAGACTTTTTTATCATATTATGATGTAAATCAATGCGTAGAACACGGTAATACAAACCGTTTCTTCGAATTTTTAAAATAGCTGGTTAAACTATATTTTCCCATTTGAAGCTTTTTTTCTCAAAAGCTCTAAACGTGGGCAATAATTTTAGAGTAATATTTTGATGACAACTGATGGTATTTCTGTATTCTACACTTCAATATTACTCTTTTGACCAATTTTTAGTCAAATCGAAAGCAAAATTTTTTTCCAGATTTTATACCCAAGACTATAGATTTTGGTCTTTTGACAAAAATTGACAAAACATTTTGTGAGACTTTTTATCATATTATGATGTAAATCAATGCGTAGAACACGGTAGTACAAACCGTTTCTTCGAATTTTTTAAAATTGCTGGTTAAATTATATTTTCCCATTTGAAGCTTTTTTTTGTCAAAAGCTCTAAACGTGGGCAATAATTTTAGAGTAATATTTTGATGACAACTGATGGTATTTCTGTATTCTACACTTCAATATTACTCTTTTGACCAATTTTTAGTCAAATCGAAAGCAAAATTTTTTTCCAGATTTTATACCCAAGACTATAGATTTTGGTCTTTTGACAAAAATTGACAAAACATTTTGTGAGCCTTTTTATCATATTATGATGTAAATCAATGCGTAGAACACGGTAGTACAAACCGTTTCTTCGAATTTTTTAAAATAGCTGGTTAAACTATATTTTCCCATTTGAAGCTTTTTTCTCAAAAGCTCTAAACGTGGGCAATAATTTTAGAGTAATATTTTGATGACAACTGATGGTATTTCTGTATTCTACACTTCAATATTACTCTTTTGACCAATTTTTAGTCAAATCGAAAGCAAAATTTTTTTACCCGATTTTATACCCAAGACTATGATTTCGGTCTTTTGACAAAAATTGACAAAACATTTTGTGAGCCTTTTTTATCATATTATGATGTAAATCAATGCGTAGAACACGGTAGTACAAACCGTTTCTTCGAATTTTTTAAAATTGCTGGTTAAATTATATTTTCCCATTTGAAGCTTTTTTCTCAAAAGCTCTAAACGTGGGCAATAATTTTAGAGTAATATTTTGATGACAACTGATGGTATTTCTGTATTCTACACTTCAATATTACTCTTTTGACCAATTTTTAGTCAAATCGAAAGCAAAATTTTTTCCAGATTTTATACCCAAGACTATAGATTTTGGTCTTTTGACAAAAATTGACAAAACATTTTGTGAGCTTTTTTATCATATTATGATGTAAATCAATGCGTAGAACACGGTAGTACAAACCGTTTCTTCGAATTTTTAAAATTGCTGGTTAAATTATATTTTCCCATTTGAAGCTTTTTTCTCAAAAGCTCTAAACGTGGGCAATAATTTTAGAGTAATATTTTGATGACAACTGATGGTATTTCTGTATTCTACACTTCAATATTACTCTTTTGACCAATTTTTAGTCAAATCGAAAGCAAAATTTTTTTCCAGATTTTATACCCAAGACTATAGATTTTGGTCTTTTGACAAAAATTGACAAAACATTTTGTGAGCCTTTTTATCATATTATGATGTAAATCAATGCGTAGAACACGGTAGTACAAACCGTTTCTTCGAATTTTTAAAATTGCTGGTTAAATTATATTTTCCCATTTGAAGCTTTTTTTCTCAAAAGCTCTAAACGTGGGCAATAATTTTAGAGTAATATTTTGATGACAACTGATGGTATTTCTGTATTCTACACTTCAATATTACTCTTTTGACCAATTTTTAGTCAAATCGAAAGCAAAATTTTTTACCCGATTTTATACCCAAGACTATAGATTTTGGTCTTTTGACAAAAATTGACAAAACATTTTGTGAGCCTTTTTATCATATTATGATGTAAATCAATGCGTAGAACACGGTAGTACAAACCGTTTCTTCGAATTTTTAAAATTGCTGGTTAAATTATATTTTCCCATTTGAAGCTTTTTTCTCAAAAGCTCTAAACGTGGGCAATAATTTTAGAGTAATATTTTGATGACAACTGATGGTATTTCTGTATTCTACACTTCAATATTACTCTTTTGACCAATTTTTAGTCAAATCGAAAGCAAAATTTTTTTCCCGATTTTATACCCAAGACTATGATTTTGGTCTTTTGACAAAAATTGACAAAACATTTTGTGAGACTTTTTTATCATATTATGATGTAAATCAATGCGTAGAACACGGTAGTACAAACCGTTTCTTCGAATTTTTAAAATTGCTGGTTAAATTATATTTTCCCATTTGAAGCTTTTTTTCTCAAAAGCTCTAAACGTGGGCAATAATTTTAGAGTAATATTTTGATGACAACTGATGGTATTTCTGTATTCTACACTTCAATATTACTCTTTTGACCAATTTTTAGTCAAATCGAAAGCAAAATTTTTTTCCAGATTTTATACCCAAGACTATAGATTTTGGTCTTTTGACAAAAATTGACAAAACATTTTGTGAGCCTTTTTTTATCATATTATGATGTAAATCAATGCGTAGAACACGGTAGTACAAACCGTTTCTTCGAATTTTTTAAAATTGCTGGTTAAATTATATTTTCCCATTTGAAGCTTTTTTCTCAAAAGCTCTAAACGTGGGCAATAATTTTAGAGTAATATTTTGATGACAACTGATGGTATTTCTGTATTCTACACTTCAATATTACTCTTTTGACCAATTTTTAGTCAAATCGAAAGCAAAATTTTTTTACCCGATTTTATACCCAAGACTATGATTTCGGTCTTTTGACAAAAATTGACAAAACATTTTGTGAGACTTTTTATCATATTATGATGTAAATCAATGCGTAGAACACGGTAATACAAACCGTTTCTTCGAATTTTTAAAATAGCTGGTTAAACTATATTTTCCCATTTGAAGCTTTTTTTCTCAAAAGCTCTAAACGTGGGCAATAATTTTAGAGTAATATTTTGATGACAACTGATGGTATTTCTGTATTCTACACTTCAATATTACTCTTTTGACCAATTTTTAGTCAAATCGAAAGCAAAATTTTTTTCCAGATTTTATACCCAAGACTATAGATTTTGGTCTTTTGACAAAAATTGACAAAACATTTTGTGAGACTTTTTATCATATTATGATGTAAATCAATGCGTAGAACACGGTAGTACAAACCGTTTCTTCGAATTTTTAAAATTGCTGGTTAAATTATATTTTCCCATTTGAAGCTTTTTTTCTCAAAAGCTCTAAACGTGGGCAATAATTTTAGAGTAATATTTTGATGACAACTGATGGTATTTCTGTATTCTACACTTCAATATTACTCTTTTGACCAATTTTTAGTCAAATCGAAAGCAAAATTTTTTTCCCAGATTTTATACCCAAGACTATAGATTTTGGTCTTTTGACAAAAATTGACAAAACATTTTGTGAGCTTTTTTTATCATAATATGATGTAAATCAATGCGTAGAACACGGTAGTACAAACCGTTTCTTCGAATTTTTTAAAATTGCTGGTTAAATTATATTTTCCCATTTGAAGCTTTTTTTCTCAAAAGCTCTAAACGTGGGCAATAATTTTAGAGTAATATTTTGATGACAACTGATGGTATTTCTGTATTCTACACTTCAATATTACTCTTTTGACCAATTTTTAGTCAAATCGAAAGCAAAATTTTTTTACCCGATTTTATACCCAAGACTATGATTTCGGTCTTTTGACAAAAATTGACAAAACATTTTGTGAGACTTTTTATCATATTATGATGTAAATCAATGCGTAGAACACGGTAGTACAAACCGTTTCTTCGAATTTTTAAAATTGCTGGTTAAATTATATTTTCCCATTTGAAGCTTTTTTTCTCAAAAGCTCTAAACGTGGGCAATAATTTTAGAGTAATATTTTGATGACAACTGATGGTATTTCTGTATTCTACACTTCAATATTACTCTTTTGACCAATTTTTAGTCAAATCGAAAGCAAAATTTTTTACCCGATTTTATACCCAAGACTATAGATTTTGGTCTTTTGACAAAAATTGACAAAACATTTTGTGAGACTTTTTTATCATATTATGATGTAAATCAATGCGTAGAACACGGTAGTACAAACCGTTTCTTCGAATTTTTTAAAATTGCTGGTTAAATTATATTTTCCCATTTGAAGCTTTTTTTTTCAAAAGCTCTAAACGTGGGCAATAATTTTAGAGTAATATTTTGATGACAACTGATGGTATTTCTGTATTCTACACTTCAATATTACTCTTTTGACCAATTTTTAGTCAAATCGAAAGCAAAATTTTTTCCAGATTTTATACCCAAGACTATAGATTTTGGTCTTTTGACAAAAATTGACAAAACATTTTGTGAGACTTTTTATCATATTATGATGTAAATCAATGCGTAGAACACGGTAGTACAAACCGTTTCTTCGAATTTTTTAAAATTGCTGGTTAAATTATATTTTCCCATTTGAAGCTTTTTTTTTCAAAAGCTCTAAACGTGGGCAATAATTTTAGAGTAATATTTTGATGACAACTGATGGTATTTCTGTATTCTACACTTCAATATTACTCTTTTGACCAATTTTTAGTCAAATCGAAAGCAAAATTTTTTACCCGATTTTATACCCAAGACTATGATTTTGGTCTTTTGACAAAAATTGACAAAACATTTTGTGAGACTTTTTATCATATTATGATGTAAATCAATGCGTAGAACACGGTAGTACAAACCGTTTCTTCGAATTTTTAAAATTGCTGGTTAAATTATATTTTCCCATTTGAAGCTTTTTTTCTCAAAAGCTCTAAACGTGGGCAATAATTTTAGAGTAATATTTTGATGACAACTGATGGTATTTCTGTATTCTACACTTCAATATTACTCTTTTGACCAATTTTTAGTCAAATCGAAAGCAAAATTTTTTTCCAGATTTTATACCCAAGACTATAGATTTTGGTCTTTTGACAAAAATTGACAAAACATTTTGTGAGACTTTTTTATCATATTATGATGTAAATCAATGCGTAGAACACGGTAGTACAAACCGTTTCTTCGAATTTTTAAAATTGCTGGTTAAATTATATTTTCCCATTTGAAGCTTTTTTTCTCAAAAGCTCTAAACGTGGGCAATAATTTTAGAGTAATATTTTGATGACAACTGATGGTATTTCTGTATTCTACACTTCAATATTACTCTTTTGACCAATTTTTAGTCAAATCGAAAGCAAAATTTTTTTCCGATTTTATACCCAAGACTATGATTTTGGTCTTTTGACAAAAATTGACAAAACATTTTGTGAGACTTTTTTATCATATTATGATGTAAATCAATGCGTAGAACACGGTAGTACAAACCGTTTCTTCGAATTTTTAAAATTGCTGGTTAAATTATATTTTCCCATTTGAAGCTTTTTTTCTCAAAAGCTCTAAACGTGGGCAATAATTTTAGAGTAATATTTTGATGACAACTGATGGTATTTCTGTATTCTACACTTCAATATTACTCTTTTGACCAATTTTTAGTCAAATCGAAAGCAAAATTTTTTTCCAGATTTTATACCCAAGACTATAGATTTTGGTCTTTTGACAAAAATTGACAAAACATTTTGTGAGCTTTTTTATCATATTATGATGTAAATCAATGCGTAGAACACGGTAGTACAAACCGTTTCTTCGAATTTTTTAAAATTGCTGGTTAAATTATATTTTCCCATTTGAAGCTTTTTTTCTCAAAAGCTCTAAACGTGGGCAATAATTTTAGAGTAATATTTTGATGACAACTGATGGTATTTCTGTATTCTACACTTCAATATTACTCTTTTGACCAATTTTTAGTCAAATCGAAAGCAAAATTTTTTTACCCGATTTTATACCCAAGACTATGATTTCGGTCTTTTGACAAAAATTGACAAAACATTTTGTGAGACTTTTTATCATATTATGATGTAAATCAATGCGTAGAACACGGTAATACAAACCGTTTCTTCGAATTTTTTAAAATAGCTGGTTAAACTATATTTTCCCATTTGAAGCTTTTTTTCTCAAAAGCTCTAAACGTGGGCAATAATTTTAGAGTAATATTTTGATGACAACTGATGGTATTTCTGTATTCTACACTTCAATATTACTCTTTTGACCAATTTTTAGTCAAATCGAAAGCAAAATTTTTTTCCAGATTTTATACCCAAGACTATAGATTTTGGTTTTTTGACAAAAATTGACAAAACATTTTGTGAGCCTTTTTTATCATATTATGATGTAAATCAATGCGTAGAACACGGTAGTACAAACCGTTTCTTCGAATTTTTAAAATTGCTGGTTAAATTATATTTTCCCATTTGAAGCTTTTTTTCTCAAAAGCTCTAAACGTGGGCAATAATTTTAGAGTAATATTTTGATGACAACTGATGGTATTTCTGTATTCTACACTTCAATATTACTCTTTTGACCAATTTTTAGTCAAATCGAAAGCAAAATTTTTTTACCCGATTTTATACCCAAGACTATAGATTTTGGTCTTTTGACAAAAATTGACAAAACATTTTGTGAGACTTTTTTATCATATTATGATGTAAATCAATGCGTAGAACACGGTAGTACAAACCGTTTCTTCGAATTTTTAAAATTGCTGGTTAAATTATATTTTCCCATTTGAAGCTTTTTTTCTCAAAAGCTCTAAACGTGGGCAATAATTTTAGAGTAATATTTTGATGACAACTGATGGTATTTCTGTATTCTACACTTCAATATTACTCTTTTGACCAATTTTTAGTCAAATCGAAAGCAAAATTTTTTTACCCGATTTTATACCCAAGACTATGATTTCGGTCTTTTGACAAAAATTGACAAAACATTTTGTGAGACTTTTTATCATATTATGATGTAAATCAATGCGTAGAACACGGTAGTACAAACCGTTTCTTCGAATTTTTTAAAATTGCTGGTTAAATTATATTTTCCCATTTGAAGCTTTTTTTCTCAAAAGCTCTAAACGTGGGCAATAATTTTAGAGTAATATTTTGATGACAACTGATGGTATTTCTGTATTCTACACTTCAATATTACTCTTTTGACCAATTTTTAGTCAAATCGAAAGCAAAATTTTTTTCCCGATTTTATACCCAAGACTATAGATTTTGGTCTTTTGACAAAAATTGACAAAACATTTTGTGAGCCTTTTTTATCATATTATGATGTAAATCAATGCGTAGAACACGGTAGTACAAACCGTTTCTTCGAATTTTTAAAATTGCTGGTTAAATTATATTTTCCCATTTGAAGCTTTTTTTTTCAAAAGCTCTAAACGTGGGCAATAATTTTAGAGTAATATTTTGATGACAACTGATGGTATTTCTGTATTCTACACTTCAATATTACTCTTTTGACCAATTTTTAGTCAAATCGAAAGCAAAATTTTTTTCCAGATTTTATACCCAAGACTATAGATTTTGGTCTTTTGACAAAAATTGACAAAACATTTTGTGAGACTTTTTTATCATATTATGATGTAAATCAATGCGTAGAACACGGTAGTACAAACCGTTTCTTCGAATTTTTAAAATTGCTGGTTAAATTATATTTTCCCATTTGAAGCTTTTTTTCTCAAAAGCTCTAAACGTGGGCAATAATTTTAGAGTAATATTTTGATGACAACTGATGGTATTTCTGTATTCTACACTTCAATATTACTCTTTTGACCAATTTTTAGTCAAATCGAAAGCAAAATTTTTTTCCAGATTTTATACCCAAGACTATAGATTTTGGTCTTTTGACAAAAATTGACAAAACATTTTGTGAGCTTTTTTATCATATTATGATGTAAATCAATGCGTAGAACACGGTAGTACAAACCGTTTCTTCGAATTTTTAAAATTGCTGGTTAAATTATATTTTCCCATTTGAAGCTTTTTTTCTCAAAAGCTCTAAACGTGGGCAATAATTTTAGAGTAATATTTTGATGACAACTGATGGTATTTCTGTATTCTACACTTCAATATTACTCTTTTGACCAATTTTTAGTCAAATCGAAAGCAAAATTTTTTACCCGATTTTATACCCAAGACTATGATTTCGGTCTTTTGACAAAAATTGACAAAACATTTTGTGAGACTTTTTTATCATATTATGATGTAAATCAATGCGTAGAACACGGTAATACAAACCGTTTCTTCGAATTTTTTAAAATAGCTGGTTAAACTATATTTTCCCATTTGAAGCTTTTTTTCTCAAAAGCTCTAAACGTGGGCAATAATTTTAGAGTAATATTTTGATGACAACTGATGGTATTTCTGTATTCTACACTTCAATATTACTCTTTTGACCAATTTTTAGTCAAATCGAAAGCAAAATTTTTTTTCCAGATTTTATACCCAAGACTATAGATTTTGGTCTTTTGACAAAAATTGACAAAACATTTTGTGAGCTTTTTTTATCATATTATGATGTAAATCAATGCGTAGAACACGGTAGTACAAACCGTTTCTTCGAATTTTTTAAAATTGCTGGTTAAATTATATTTTCCCATTTGAAGCTTTTTTTCTCAAAAGCTCTAAACGTGGGCAATAATTTTAGAGTAATATTTTGATGACAACTGATGGTATTTCTGTATTCTACACTTCAATATTACTCTTTTGACCAATTTTCAGTCAAATCGAAAGCAAAATTTTTTACCCGATTTTATACCCAAGACTATGATTTCGGTCTTTTGACAAAAATTGACAAAACATTTTGTGAGACTTTTTTATCATATTATGATGTAAATCAATGCGTAGAACACGGTAATACAAACCGTTTCTTCGAATTTTTAAAATTGCTGGTTAAATTATATTTTCCCATTTGAAGCTTTTTTTCTCAAAAGCTCTAAACGTGGGCAATAATTTTAGAGTAATATTTTGATGACAACTGATGGTATTTCTGTATTCTACACTTCAATATTACTCTTTTGACCAATTTTTAGTCAAATCGAAAGCAAAATTTTTTTCCAGATTTTATACCCAAGACTATAGATTTTGGTCTTTTGACAAAAATTGACAAAACATTTTGTGAGACCTTTTTTATCATATTATGATGTAAATCAATGCGTAGAACACGGTAGTACAAACCGTTTCTTCGAATTTTTAAAATTGCTGGTTAAATTATATTTTCCCATTTGAAGCTTTTTTTCTCAAAAGCTCTAAACGTGGGCAATAATTTTAGAGTAATATTTTGATGACAACTGATGGTATTTCTGTATTCTACACTTCAATATTACTCTTTTGACCAATTTTTAGTCAAATCGAAAGCAAAATTTTTTTCCAGATTTTATACCCAAGACTATAGATTTTGGTCTTTTGACAAAAATTGACAAAACATTTTGTGAGCTTTTTTTATCATAATATGATGTAAATCAATGCGTAGAACACGGTAGTACAAACCGTTTCTTCGAATTTTTTAAAATTGCTGGTTAAATTATATTTTCCCATTTGAAGCTTTTTTTCTCAAAAGCTCTAAACGTGGGCAATAATTTTAGAGTAATATTTTGATGACAACTGATGGTATTTCTGTATTCTACACTTCAATATTACTCTTTTGACCAATTTTTAGTCAAATCGAAAGCAAAATTTTTTACCCGATTTTATACCCAAGACTATGATTTCGGTCTTTTGACAAAAATTGACAAAACATTTTGTGAGACTTTTTTATCATATTATGATGTAAATCAATGCGTAGAACACGGTAATACAAACCGTTTCTTCGAATTTTTTAAAATAGCTGGTTAAATTATATTTTCCCATTTGAAGCTTTTTTTCTCAAAAGCTCTAAACGTGGGCAATAATTTTAGAGTAATATTTTGATGACAACTGATGGTATTTCTGTATTCTACACTTCAATATTACTCTTTTGACCAATTTTTAGTCAAATCGAAAGCAAAATTTTTTTCCAGATTTTATACCCAAGACTATAGATTTTGGTCTTTTGACAAAAATTGACAAAACATTTTGTGAGCTTTTTTTATCATAATATGATGTAAATCAATGCGTAGAACACGGTAGTACAAACCGTTTCTTCGAATTTTTAAAATTGCTGGTTAAATTATATTTTCCCATTTGAAGCTTTTTTTCTCAAAAGCTCTAAACGTGGGCAATAATTTTAGAGTAATATTTTGATGACAACTGATGGTATTTCTGTATTCTACACTTCAATATTACTCTTTTGACCAATTTTTAGTCAAATCGAAAGCAAAATTTTTTTCCCGATTTTATACCCAAGACTATGATTTCGGTCTTTTGACAAAAATTGACAAAACATTTTGTGAGACTTTTTATCATATTATGATGTAAATCAATGCGTAGAACACGGTAGTACAAACCGTTTCTTCGAATTTTTAAAATAGCTGGTTAAATTATATTTTCCCATTTGAAGCTTTTTTTCTCAAAAGCTCTAAACGTGGGCAATAATTTTAGAGTAATATTTTGATGACAACTGATGGTATTTCTGTATTCTACACTTCAATATTACTCTTTTGACCAATTTTTAGTCAAATCGAAAGCAAAATTTTTTTCCGATTTTATACCCAAGACTATGATTTTGGTCTTTTGACAAAAATTGACAAAACATTTTGTGAGACTTTTTATCATATTATGATGTAAATCAATGCGTAGAACACGGTAGTACAAACCGTTTCTTCGAATTTTTTAAAATTGCTGGTTAAATTATATTTTTCCCATTTGAAGCTTTTTTTCTCAAAAGCTCTAAACGTGGGCAATAATTTTAGAGTAATATTTTGATGACAACTGATGGTATTTCTGTATTCTACACTTCAATATTACTCTTTTGACCAATTTTTAGTCAAATCGAAAGCAAAATTTTTTTCCCGATTTTATACCCAAGACTATAGATTTTGGTCTTTTGACAAAAATTGACAAAACATTTTGTGAGCCTTTTTATCATATTATGATGTAAATCAATGCGTAGAACACGGTAGTACAAACCGTTTCTTCGAATTTTTAAAATTGCTGGTTAAATTATATTTTCCCATTTGAAGCTTTTTTTCTCAAAAGCTCTAAACGTGGGCAATAATTTTAGAGTAATATTTTGATGACAACTGATGGTATTTCTGTATTCTACACTTCAATATTACTCTTTTGACCAATTTTTAGTCAAATCGAAAGCAAAATTTTTTTCCCGATTTTATACCCAAGACTATAGATTTTGGTCTTTTGACAAAAATTGACAAAACATTTTGTGAGACTTTTTATCATATTATGATGTAAATCAATGCGTAGAACACGGTAGTACAAACCGTTTCTTCGAATTTTTTAAAATTGCTGGTTAAATTATATTTTCCCATTTGAAGCTTTTTTTCTCAAAAGCTCTAAACGTGGGCAATAATTTTAGAGTAATATTTTGATGACAACTGATGGTATTTCTGTATTCTACACTTCAATATTACTCTTTTGACCAATTTTTAGTCAAATCGAAAGCAAAATTTTTTTCCCGATTTTATACCCAAGACTATAGATTTTGGTCTTTTGACAAAAATTGACAAAACATTTTGTGAGACCTTTTTATCATATTATGATGTAAATCAATGCGTAGAACACGGTAGTACAAACCGTTTCTTCGAATTTTTAAAATTGCTGGTTAAATTATATTTTCCCATTTGAAGCTTTTTTTCTCAAAAGCTCTAAACGTGGGCAATAATTTTAGAGTAATATTTTGATGACAACTGATGGTATTTCTGTATTCTACACTTCAATATTACTCTTTTGACCAATTTTTAGTCAAATCGAAAGCAAAATTTTTTTACCCGATTTTATACCCAAGACTATGATTTCGGTCTTTTGACAAAAATTGACAAAACATTTTGTGAGCCTTTTTTATCATATTATGATGTAAATCAATGCGTAGAACACGGTAGTACAAACCGTTTCTTCGAATTTTTAAAATTGCTGGTTAAATTATATTTTCCCATTTGAAGCTTTTTTTCTCAAAAGCTCTAAACGTGGGCAATAATTTTAGAGTAATATTTTGATGACAACTGATGGTATTTCTGTATTCTACACTTCAATATTACTCTTTTGACCAATTTTTAGTCAAATCGAAAGCAAAATTTTTTACCCGATTTTATACCCAAGACTATAGATTTTGGTCTTTTGACAAAAATTGACAAAACATTTTGTGAGACTTTTTTATCATATTATGATGTAAATCAATGCGTAGAACACGGTAGTACAAACCGTTTCTTCGAATTTTTAAAATTGCTGGTTAAATTATATTTTCCCATTTGAAGCTTTTTTTCTCAAAAGCTCTAAACGTGGGCAATAATTTTAGAGTAATATTTTGATGACAACTGATGGTATTTCTGTATTCTACACTTCAATATTACTCTTTTGACCAATTTTTAGTCAAATCGAAAGCAAAATTTTTTTCCCGATTTTATACCCAAGACTATAGATTTTGGTCTTTTGACAAAAATTGACAAAACATTTTGTGAGCTTTTTTATCATATTATGATGTAAATCAATGCGTAGAACACGGTAGTACAAACCGTTTCTTCGAATTTTTAAAATTGCTGGTTAAATTATATTTTCCCATTTGAAGCTTTTTTTCTCAAAAGCTCTAAACGTGGGCAATAATTTTAGAGTAATATTTTGATGACAACTGATGGTATTTCTGTATTCTACACTTCAATATTACTCTTTTGACCAATTTTTAGTCAAATCGAAAGCAAAATTTTTTTCCAGATTTTATACCCAAGACTATAGATTTTGGTCTTTTGACAAAAATTGACAAAACATTTTGTGAGACTTTTTATCATATTATGATGTAAATCAATGCGTAGAACACGGTAGTACAAACCGTTTCTTCGAATTTTTAAAATTGCTGGTTAAATTATATTTTCCCATTTGAAGCTTTTTTTCTCAAAAGCTCTAAACGTGGGCAATAATTTTAGAGTAATATTTTGATGACAACTGATGGTATTTCTGTATTCTACACTTCAATATTACTCTTTTGACCAATTTTTAGTCAAATCGAAAGCAAAATTTTTTTCCCGATTTTATACCCAAGACTATAGATTTTGGTCTTTTGACAAAAATTGACAAAACATTTTGTGAGCTTTTTTATCATATTATGATGTAAATCAATGCGTAGAACACGGTAGTACAAACCGTTTCTTCGAATTTTTTAAAATTGCTGGTTAAATTATATTTTCCCATTTGAAGCTTTTTTTCTCAAAAGCTCTAAACGTGGGCAATAATTTTAGAGTAATATTTTGATGACAACTGATGGTATTTCTGTATTCTACACTTCAATATTACTCTTTTGACCAATTTTTAGTCAAATCGAAAGCAAAATTTTTTACCCGATTTTATACCCAAGACTATGATTTCGGTCTTTTGACAAAAATTGACAAAACATTTTGTGAGACTTTTTATCATATTATGATGTAAATCAATGCGTAGAACACGGTAATACAAACCGTTTCTTCGAATTTTTTAAAATAGCTGGTTAAACTATATTTTCCCATTTGAAGCTTTTTTTCTCAAAAGCTCTAAACGTGGGCAATAATTTTAGAGTAATATTTTGATGACAACTGATGGTATTTCTGTATTCTACACTTCAATATTACTCTTTTGACCAATTTTTAGTCAAATCGAAAGCAAAATTTTTTTCCAGATTTTATACCCAAGACTATAGATTTTGGTCTTTTGACAAAAATTGACAAAACATTTTGTGAGCCTTTTTATCATATTATGATGTAAATCAATGCGTAGAACACGGTAGTACAAACCGTTTCTTCGAATTTTTAAAATTGCTGGTTAAATTATATTTTCCCATTTGAAGCTTTTTTCTCAAAAGCTCTAAACGTGGGCAATAATTTTAGAGTAATATTTTGATGACAACTGATGGTATTTCTGTATTCTACACTTCAATATTACTCTTTTGACCAATTTTTAGTCAAATCGAAAGCAAAATTTTTTACCAGATTTTATACCCAAGACTATAGATTTCGGTCTTTTGACAAAAATTGACAAAACATTTTGTGAGACTTTTTATCATATTATGATGTAAATCAATGCGTAGAACACGGTAGTACAAACCGTTTCTTCGAATTTTTAAAATTGCTGGTTAAATTATATTTTCCCATTTGAAGCTTTTTTTCTCAAAAGCTCTAAACGTGGGCAATAATTTTAGAGTAATATTTTGATGACAACTGATGGTATTTCTGTATTCTACACTTCAATATTACTCTTTTGACCAATTTTTAGTCAAATCGAAAGCAAAATTTTTTTCCAGATTTTATACCCAAGACTATAGATTTTGGTCTTTTGACAAAAATTGACAAAACATTTTGTGAGCTTTTTTATCATATTATGATGTAAATCAATGCGTAGAACACGGTAGTACAAACCGTTTCTTCGAATTTTTAAAATTGCTGGTTAAATTATATTTTCCCATTTGAAGCTTTTTTTCTCAAAAGCTCTAAACGTGGGCAATAATTTTAGAGTAATATTTTGATGACAACTGATGGTATTTTTGTATTCTACACTTCAATATTACTCTTTTGACCAATTTTTAGTCAAATCGAAAGCAAAATTTTTTACCCGATTTTATACCCAAGACTATGATTTCGGTCTTTTGACAAAAATTGACAAAACATTTTGTGAGCCTTTTTTATCATATTATGATGTAAATCAATGCGTAGAACACGGTAGTACAAACCGTTTCTTCGAATTTTTTAAAATTGCTGGTTAAATTATATTTTCCCATTTGAAGCTTTTTTTCTCAAAAGCTCTAAACGTGGGCAATAATTTTAGAGTAATATTTTGATGACAACTGATGGTATTTCTGTATTCTACACTTCAATATTACTCTTTTGACCAATTTTTAGTCAAATCGAAAGCAAAATTTTTTTCCAGATTTTATACCCAAGACTATAGATTTTGGTCTTTTGACAAAAATTGACAAAACATTTTGTGAGACTTTTTTATCATATTATGATGTAAATCAATGCGTAGAACACGGTAGTACAAACCGTTTCTTCGAATTTTTTAAAATTGCTGGTTAAATTATATTTTCCCATTTGAAGCTTTTTTTCTCAAAAGCTCTAAACGTGGGCAATAATTTTAGAGTAATATTTTGATGACAACTGATGGTATTTCTGTATTCTACACTTCAATATTACTCTTTTGACCAATTTTTAGTCAAATCGAAAGCAAAATTTTTTTACCCGATTTTATACCCAAGACTATGATTTCGGTCTTTTGACAAAAATTGACAAAACATTTTGTGAGACTTTTTATCATATTATGATGTAAATCAATGCGTAGAACACGGTAATACAAACCGTTTCTTCGAATTTTTAAAATAGCTGGTTAAACTATATTTTCCCATTTGAAGCTTTTTTTCTCAAAAGCTCTAAACGTGGGCAATAATTTTAGAGTAATATTTTGATGACAACTGATGGTATTTCTGTATTCTACACTTCAATATTACTCTTTTGACCAATTTTTAGTCAAATCGAAAGCAAAATTTTTTTCCAGATTTTATACCCAAGACTATAGATTTTGGTCTTTTGACAAAAATTGACAAAACATTTTGTGAGCTTTTTTATCATATTATGATGTAAATCAATGCGTAGAACACGGTAGTACAAACCGTTTCTTCGAATTTTTAAAATTGCTGGTTAAATTATATTTTCCCATTTGAAGCTTTTTTTCTCAAAAGCTCTAAACGTGGGCAATAATTTTAGAGTAATATTTTGATGACAACTGATGGTATTTCTGTATTCTACACTTCAATATTACTCTTTTGACCAATTTTTAGTCAAATCGAAAGCAAAATTTTTTTCCCGATTTTATACCCAAGACTATAGATTTTGGTCTTTTGACAAAAATTGACAAAACATTTTGTGAGCCTTTTTTATCATATTATGATGTAAATCAATGCGTAGAACACGGTAGTACAAACCGTTTCTTCGAATTTTTAAAATTGCTGGTTAAATTATATTTTCCCATTTGAAGCTTTTTTTCTCAAAAGCTCTAAACGTGGGCAATAATTTTAGAGTAATATTTTGATGACAACTGATGGTATTTCTGTATTCTACACTTCAATATTACTCTTTTGACCAATTTTTAGTCAAATCGAAAGCAAAATTTTTTTCCAGATTTTATACCCAAGACTATAGATTTTGGTCTTTTGACAAAAATTGACAAAACATTTTGTGAGCTTTTTTATCATATTATGATGTAAATCAATGCGTAGAACACGGTAGTACAAACCGTTTCTTCGAATTTTTAAAATTGCTGGTTAAATTATATTTTCCCATTTGAAGCTTTTTTTCTCAAAAGCTCTAAACGTGGGCAATAATTTTAGAGTAATATTTTGATGACAACTGATGGTATTTCTGTATTCTACACTTCAATATTACTCTTTTGACCAATTTTTAGTCAAATCGAAAGCAAAATTTTTTACCCGATTTTATACCCAAGACTATGATTTCGGTCTTTTGACAAAAATTGACAAAACATTTTGTGAGACTTTTTTATCATATTATGATGTAAATCAATGCGTAGAACACGGTAATACAAACCGTTTCTTCGAATTTTTAAAATAGCTGGTTAAACTATATTTTCCCATTTGAAGCTTTTTTTCTCAAAAGCTCTAAACGTGGGCAATAATTTTAGAGTAATATTTTGATGACAACTGATGGTATTTCTGTATTCTACACTTCAATATTACTCTTTTGACCAATTTTTAGTCAAATCGAAAGCAAAATTTTTTTCCAGATTTTATACCCAAGACTATAGATTTTGGTCTTTTGACAAAAATTGACAAAACATTTTGTGAGCTTTTTTATCATATTATGATGTAAATCAATGCGTAGAACACGGTAGTACAAACCGTTTCTTCGAATTTTTAAAATTGCTGGTTAAATTATATTTTCCCATTTGAAGCTTTTTTTCTCAAAAGCTCTAAACGTGGGCAATAATTTTAGAGTAATATTTTGATGACAACTGATGGTATTTCTGTATTCTACACTTCAATATTACTCTTTTGACCAATTTTTAGTCAAATCGAAAGCAAAATTTTTTTCCCGATTTTATACCCAAGACTATGATTTCGGTCTTTTGACAAAAATTGACAAAACATTTTGTGAGACTTTTTTATCATATTATGATGTAAATCAATGCGTAGAACACGGTAGTACAAACCGTTTCTTCGAATTTTTAAAATTGCTGGTTAAATTATATTTTCCCATTTGAAGCTTTTTTTCTCAAAAGCTCTAAACGTGGGCAATAATTTTAGAGTAATATTTTGATGACAACTGATGGTATTTCTGTATTCTACACTTCAATATTACTCTTTTGACCAATTTTTAGTCAAATCGAAAGCAAAATTTTTTACCCGATTTTATACCCAAGACTATGATTTCGGTCTTTTGACAAAAATTGACAAAACATTTTGTGAGACTTTTTATCATATTATGATGTAAATCAATGCGTAGAACACGGTAATACAAACCGTTTCTTCGAATTTTTAAAATAGCTGGTTAAACTATATTTTCCCATTTGAAGCTTTTTTTCTCAAAAGCTCTAAACGTGGGCAATAATTTTAGAGTAATATTTTGATGACAACTGATGGTATTTCTGTATTCTACACTTCAATATTACTCTTTTGACCAATTTTTAGTCAAATCGAAAGCAAAATTTTTTTCCAGATTTTATACCCAAGACTATAGATTTTGGTCTTTTGACAAAAATTGACAAAACATTTTGTGAGCCTTTTTATCATATTATGATGTAAATCAATGCGTAGAACACGGTAGTACAAACCGTTTCTTCGAATTTTTAAAATTGCTGGTTAAATTATATTTTCCCATTTGAAGCTTTTTTTCTCAAAAGCTCTAAACGTGGGCAATAATTTTAGAGTAATATTTTGATGACAACTGATGGTATTTCTGTATTCTACACTTCAATATTACTCTTTTGACCAATTTTTAGTCAAATCGAAAGCAAAATTTTTTTCCGATTTTATACCCAAGACTATAGATTTTGGTCTTTTGACAAAAATTGACAAAACATTTTGTGAGACTTTTTATCATATTATGATGTAAATCAATGCGTAGAACACGGTAGTACAAACCGTTTCTTCGAATTTTTTAAAATTGCTGGTTAAATTATATTTTCCCATTTGAAGCTTTTTTTCTCAAAAGCTCTAAACGTGGGCAATAATTTTAGAGTAATATTTTGATGACAACTGATGGTATTTCTGTATTCTACACTTCAATATTACTCTTTTGACCAATTTTTAGTCAAATCGAAAGCAAAATTTTTTTCCCGATTTTATACCCAAGACTATGATTTCGGTCTTTTGACAAAAATTGACAAAACATTTTGTGAGACTTTTTTATCATATTATGATGTAAATCAATGCGTAGAACACGGTAGTACAAACCGTTTCTTCGAATTTTTAAAATTGCTGGTTAAATTATATTTTCCCATTTGAAGCTTTTTTTCTCAAAAGCTCTAAACGTGGGCAATAATTTTAGAGTAATATTTTGATGACAACTGATGGTATTTCTGTATTCTACACTTCAATATTACTCTTTTGACCAATTTTTAGTCAAATCGAAAGCAAAATTTTTTTCCCGATTTTATACCCAAGACTATAGATTTTGGTCTTTTGACAAAAATTGACAAAACATTTTGTGAGACTTTTTTATCATATTATGATGTAAATCAATGCGTAGAACACGGTAGTACAAACCGTTTCTTCGAATTTTTAAAATTGCTGGTTAAATTATATTTTCCCATTTGAAGCTTTTTTCTCAAAAGCTCTAAACGTGGGCAATAATTTTAGAGTAATATTTTGATGACAACTGATGGTATTTCTGTATTCTACACTTCAATATTACTCTTTTGACCAATTTTTAGTCAAATCGAAAGCAAAATTTTTTTCCCGATTTTATACCCAAGACTATAGATTTTGGTCTTTTGACAAAAATTGACAAAACATTTTGTGAGCCTTTTTATCATATTATGATGTAAATCAATGCGTAGAACACGGTAGTACAAACCGTTTCTTCGAATTTTTAAAATTGCTGGTTAAATTATATTTTCCCATTTGAAGCTTTTTTTCTCAAAAGCTCTAAACGTGGGCAATAATTTTAGAGTAATATTTTGATGACAACTGATGGTATTTCTGTATTCTACACTTCAATATTACTCTTTTGACCAATTTTTAGTCAAATCGAAAGCAAAATTTTTTTCCAGATTTTATACCCAAGACTATAGATTTTGGTCTTTTGACAAAAATTGACAAAACATTTTGTGAGCTTTTTTATCATATTATGATGTAAATCAATGCGTAGAACACGGTAGTACAAACCGTTTCTTCGAATTTTTAAAATTGCTGGTTAAATTATATTTTCCCATTTGAAGCTTTTTTTCTCAAAAGCTCTAAACGTGGGCAATAATTTTAGAGTAATATTTTGATGACAACTGATGGTATTTTTGTATTCTACACTTCAATATTACTCTTTTGACCAATTTTTAGTCAAATCGAAAGCAAAATTTTTTTACCCGATTTTATTCCCAAGACTATGATTTCGGTCTTTTGACAAAAATTGACAAAACATTTTGTGAGACTTTTTATCATATTATGATGTAATTCAATGCGTAGAACACGGTAATACAAACCGTTTCTTCGAATTTTTTAAAATAGCTGGTTAAACTATATTTTCCCATTTGAAGCTTTTTTTCTCAAAAGCTCTAAACGTTGGCAATAATTTTAGAGTAATATTTTGATGACAACTGATGGTATTTCTGTATTCTACACTTCAATATTACTCTTTTGACCAATTTTTAGTCAAATCGAAAGCAAAATTTTTTTCCCGATTTTATACCCAAGACTATAGATTTTGGTCTTTTGACAAAAATTGACAAAACATTTTGTGAGACTTTTTATCATATTATGATGTAAATCAATGCGTAGAACACGGTAGTACAAACCGTTTCTTCGAATTTTTAAAATTGCTGGTTAAATTATATTTTCCCATTTGAAGCTTTTTTTCTCAAAAGCTCTAAACGTGGGCAATAATTTTAGAGTAATATTTTGATGACAACTGATGGTATTTCTGTATTCTACACTTCAATATTACTCTTTTGACCAATTTTAGTCAAATCGAAAGCAAAATTTTTTTCCAGATTTTATACCCAAGACTATAGATTTTGGTCTTTTGACAAAAATTGACAAAACATTTTGTGAGACTTTTTTATCATATTATGATGTAAATCAATGCGTAGAACACGGTAGTACAAACCGTTTCTTCGAATTTTTTAAAATTGCTGGTTAAATTATATTTTCCCATTTGAAGCTTTTTTTCTCAAAAGCTCTAAACGTGGGCAATAATTTTAGAGTAATATTTTGATGACAACTGATGGTATTTCTGTATTCTACACTTCAATATTACTCTTTTGACCAATTTTTAGTCAAATCGAAAGCAAAATTTTTTTCCAGATTTTATACCCAAGACTATAGATTTTGGTCTTTTGACAAAAATTGACAAAACATTTTGTGAGACTTTTTTATCATATTATGATGTAAATCAATGCGTAGAACACGGTAGTACAAACCGTTTCTTCGAATTTTTTAAAATTGCTGGTTAAATTATATTTTCCCATTTGAAGCTTTTTTTCTCAAAAGCTCTAAACGTGGGCAATAATTTTAGAGTAATATTTTGATGACAACTGATGGTATTTCTGTATTCTACACTTCAATATTACTCTTTTGACCAATTTTTAGTCAAATCGAAAGCAAAATTTTTTTCCCGATTTTATACCCAAGACTATAGATTTTGGTCTTTTGACAAAAATTGACAAAACATTTTGTGAGACTTTTTTATCATATTATGATGTAAATCAATGCGTAGAACACGGTAGTACAAACCGTTTCTTCGAATTTTTTAAAATAGCTGGTTAAATTATATTTTCCCATTTGAAGCTTTTTTTCTCAAAAGCTCTAAACGTGGGCAATAATTTTAGAGTAATATTTTGATGACAACTGATGGTATTTCTGTATTCTACACTTCAATATTACTCTTTTGACCAATTTTTAGTCAAATCGAAAGCAAAATTTTTTTCCAGATTTTATACCCAAGACTATAGATTTTGGTTTTTTGACAAAAATTGACAAAACATTTTGTGAGCCTTTTTTATCATATTATGATGTAAATCAATGCGTAGAACACGGTAGTACAAACCGTTTCTTCGAATTTTTAAAATTGCTGGTTAAATTATATTTTCCCATTTGAAGCTTTTTTTCTCAAAAGCTCTAAACGTGGGCAATAATTTTAGAGTAATATTTTGATGACAACTGATGGTATTTCTGTATTCTACACTTCAATATTACTCTTTTGACCAATTTTTAGTCAAATCGAAAGCAAAATTTTTTTCCAGATTTTATACCCAAGACTATAGATTTTGGTCTTTTGACAAAAATTGACAAAACATTTTGTGAGACTTTTTATCATATTATGATGTAAATCAATGCGTAGAACACGGTAGTACAAACCGTTTCTTCGAATTTTTAAAATTGCTGGTTAAATTATATTTTCCCATTTGAAGCTTTTTTTCTCAAAAGCTCTAAACGTGGGCAATAATTTTAGAGTAATATTTTGATGACAACTGATGGTATTTTTGTATTCTACACTTCAATATTACTCTTTTGACCAATTTTTAGTCAAATCGAAAGCAAAATTTTTTTCCCGATTTTATACCCAAGACTATAGATTTCGGTCTTTTGACAAAAATTGACAAAACATTTTGTGAGACTTTTTATCATATTATGATGTAAATCAATGCGTAGAACACGGTAATACAAACCGTTTCTTCGAATTTTTAAAATTGCTGGTTAAACTATATTTTCCCATTTGAAGCTTTTTTTCTCAAAAGCTCTAAACGTGGGCAATAATTTTAGAGTAATATTTTGATGACAACTGATGGTATTTCTGTATTCTACACTTCAATATTACTCTTTTGACCAATTTTTAGTCAAATCGAAAGCAAAATTTTTTTCCAGATTTTATACCCAAGACTATAGATTTTGGTCTTTTGACAAAAATTGACAAAACATTTTGTGAGCCTTTTTTTATCATATTATGATGTAAATCAATGCGTAGAACACGGTAGTACAAACCGTTTCTTCGAATTTTTTAAAATTGCTGGTTAAATTATATTTTCCCATTTGAAGCTTTTTTTCTCAAAAGCTCTAAACGTGGGCAATAATTTTAGAGTAATATTTTGATGACAACTGATGGTATTTCTGTATTCTACACTTCAATATTACTCTTTTGACCAATTTTTAGTCAAATCGAAAGCAAAATTTTTTCCCGATTTTATACCCAAGACTATAGATTTTGGTCTTTTGACAAAAATTGACAAAACATTTTGTGAGCCTTTTTATCATATTATGATGTAAATCAATGCGTAGAACACGGTAGTACAAACCGTTTCTTCGAATTTTTAAAATTGCTGGTTAAATTATATTTTCCCATTTGAAGCTTTTTTTCTCAAAAGCTCTAAACGTGGGCAATAATTTTAGAGTAATATTTTGATGACAACTGATGGTATTTCTGTATTCTACACTTCAATATTACTCTTTTGACCAATTTTTAGTCAAATCGAAAGCAAAATTTTTTCCGATTTTATACCCAAGACTATAGATTTTGGTCTTTTGACAAAAATTGACAAAACATTTTGTGAGACTTTTTTATCATATTATGATGTAAATCAATGCGTAGAACACGGTAGTACAAACCGTTTCTTCGAATTTTTAAAATTGCTGGTTAAATTATATTTTCCCATTTGAAGCTTTTTTTCTCAAAAGCTCTAAACGTGGGCAATAATTTTAGAGTAATATTTTGATGACAACTGATGGTATTTCTGTATTCTACACTTCAATATTACTCTTTTGACCAATTTTTAGTCAAATCGAAAGCAAAATTTTTTCCCGATTTTATACCCAAGACTATAGATTTTGGTCTTTTGACAAAAATTGACAAAACATTTTGTGAGACTTTTTATCATATTATGATGTAAATCAATGCGTAGAACACGGTAGTACAAACCGTTTCTTCGAATTTTTAAAATTGCTGGTTAAATTATATTTTCCCATTTGAAGCTTTTTTCTCAAAAGCTCTAAACGTGGGCAATAATTTTAGAGTAATATTTTGATGACAACTGATGGTATTTCTGTATTCTACACTTCAATATTACTCTTTTGACCAATTTTTAGTCAAATCGAAAGCAAAATTTTTTTCCAGATTTTATACCCAAGACTATAGATTTTGGTCTTTTGACAAAAATTGACAAAACATTTTGTGAGACTTTTTATCATATTATGATGTAAATCAATGCGTAGAACACGGTAGTACAAACCGTTTCTTCGAATTTTTAAAATTGCTGGTTAAATTATATTTTCCCATTTGAAGCTTTTTTCTCAAAAGCTCTAAACGTGGGCAATAATTTTAGAGTAATATTTTGATGACAACTGATGGTATTTCTGTATTCTACACTTCAATATTACTCTTTTGACCAATTTTTAGTCAAATCGAAAGCAAAATTTTTTTCCCGATTTTATACCCAAGACTATAGATTTTGGTCTTTTGACAAAAATTGACAAAACATTTTGTGAGACTTTTTATCATATTATGATGTAAATCAATGCGTAGAACACGGTAGTACAAACCGTTTCTTCGAATTTTTAAAATTGCTGGTTAAATTATATTTTCCCATTTGAAGCTTTTTTCTCAAAAGCTCTAAACGTGGGCAATAATTTTAGAGTAATATTTTGATGACAACTGATGGTATTTCTGTATTCTACACTTCAATATTACTCTTTTGACCAATTTTTAGTCAAATCGAAAGCAAAATTTTTTTCCAGATTTTATACCCAAGACTATAGATTTTGGTTTCTTGACAAAAATTGACAAAACATTTTGTGAGCCTTTTTTATCATATTATGATGTAAATCAATGCGTAGAACACGGTAGTACAAACCGTTTCTTCGAATTTTTAAAATTGCTGGTTAAATTATATTTTCCCATTTGAAGCTTTTTTTCTCAAAAGCTCTAAACGTGGGCAATAATTTTAGAGTAATATTTTGATGACAACTGATGGTATTTCTGTATTCTACACTTCAATATTACTCTTTTGACCAATTTTTAGTCAAATCGAAAGCAAAATTTTTTTCCCGATTTTATACCCAAGACTATAGATTTTGGTCTTTTGACAAAAATTGACAAAACATTTTGTGAGACTTTTTATCATATTATGATGTAAATCAATGCGTAGAACACGGTAGTACAAACCGTTTCTTCGAATTTTTAAAATTGCTGGTTAAATTATATTTTCCCATTTGAAGCTTTTTTTCTCAAAAGCTCTAAACGTGGGCAATAATTTTAGAGTAATATTTTGATGACAACTGATGGTATTTCTGTATTCTACACTTCAATATTACTCTTTTGACCAATTTTTAGTCAAATCGAAAGCAAAATTTTTTACCCGATTTTATACCCAAGACTATGATTTTGGTCTTTTGACAAAAATTGACAAAACATTTTGTGAGACTTTTTATCATATTATGATGTAAATCAATGCGTAGAACACGGTAGTACAAACCGTTTCTTCGAATTTTTAAAATTGCTGGTTAAATTATATTTTCCCATTTGAAGCTTTTTTTCTCAAAAGCTCTAAACGTGGGCAATAATTTTAGAGTAATATTTTGATGACAACTGATGGTATTTCTGTATTCTACACTTCAATATTACTCTTTTGACCAATTTTTAGTCAAATCGAAAGCAAAATTTTTTTCCAGATTTTATACCCAAGACTATAGATTTTGGTTTCTTGACAAAAATTGACAAAACATTTTGTGAGCCTTTTTATCATATTATGATGTAAATCAATGCGTAGAACACGGTAGTACAAACCGTTTCTTCGAATTTTTAAAATTGCTGGTTAAATTATATTTTCCCATTTGAAGCTTTTTTTCTCAAAAGCTCTAAACGTGGGCAATAATTTTAGAGTAATATTTTGATGACAACTGATGGTATTTCTGTATTCTACACTTCAATATTACTCTTTTGACCAATTTTTAGTCAAATCGAAAGCAAAATTTTTTTCCAGATTTTATACCCAAGACTATAGATTTTGGTCTTTTGACAAAAATTGACAAAACATTTTGTGAGACTTTTTATCATATTATGATGTAAATCAATGCGTAGAACACGGTAGTACAAACCGTTTCTTCGAATTTTTAAAATTGCTGGTTAAATTATATTTTCCCATTTGAAGCTTTTTTTCTCAAAAGCTCTAAACGTGGGCAATAATTTTAGAGTAATATTTTGATGACAACTGATGGTATTTCTGTATTCTACACTTCAATATTACTCTTTTGACCAATTTTTAGTCAAATCGAAAGCAAAATTTTTTTCCCGATTTTATACCCAAGACTATGATTTTGGTCTTTTGACAAAAATTGACAAAACATTTTGTGAGACTTTTTATCATATTATGATGTAAATCAATGCGTAGAACACGGTAGTACAAACCGTTTCTTCGAATTTTTAAAATTGCTGGTTAAATTATATTTTCCCATTTGAAGCTTTTTTTCTCAAAAGCTCTAAACGTGGGCAATAATTTTAGAGTAATATTTTGATGACAACTGATGGTATTTCTGTATTCTACACTTCAATATTACTCTTTTGACCAATTTTTAGTCAAATCGAAAGCAAAATTTTTTTCCAGATTTTATACCCAAGACTATAGATTTTGGTCTTTTGACAAAAATTGACAAAACATTTTGTGAGACTTTTTATCATATTATGATGTAAATCAATGCGTAGAACACGGTAGTACAAACCGTTTCTTCGAATTTTTTAAAATTGCTGGTTAAATTATATTTTCCCATTTGAAGCTTTTTTTCTCAAAAGCTCTAAACGTGGGCAATAATTTTAGAGTAATATTTTGATGACAACTGATGGTATTTCTGTATTCTACACTTCAATATTACTCTTTTGACCAATTTTTAGTCAAATCGAAAGCAAAATTTTTTTCCCGATTTTATACCCAAGACTATAGATTTTGGTCTTTTGACAAAAATTGACAAAACATTTTGTGAGACTTTTTTATCATATTATGATGTAAATCAATGCGTAGAACACGGTAGTACAAACCGTTTCTTCGAATTTTTAAAATTGCTGGTTAAATTATATTTTCCCATTTGAAGCTTTTTTCTCAAAAGCTCTAAACGTGGGCAATAATTTTAGAGTAATATTTTGATGACAACTGATGGTATTTCTGTATTCTACACTTCAATATTACTCTTTTGACCAATTTTTAGTCAAATCGAAAGCAAAATTTTTTTCCCGATTTTATACCCAAGACTATGATTTTGGTCTTTTGACAAAAATTGACAAAACATTTTGTGAGACTTTTTATCATATTATGATGTAAATCAATGCGTAGAACACGGTAGTACAAACCGTTTCTTCGAATTTTTAAAATTGCTGGTTAAATTATATTTTCCCATTTGAAGCTTTTTTTCTCAAAAGCTCTAAACGTGGGCAATAATTTTAGAGTAATATTTTGATGACAACTGATGGTATTTCTGTATTCTACACTTCAATATTACTCTTTTGACCAATTTTTAGTCAAATCGAAAGCAAAATTTTTTTCCAGATTTTATACCCAAGACTATAGATTTTGGTCTTTTGACAAAAATTGACAAAACATTTTGTGAGCTTTTTTATCATATTATGATGTAAATCAATGCGTAGAACACGGTAGTACAAACCGTTTCTTCGAATTTTTAAAATTGCTGGTTAAATTATATTTTCCCATTTGAAGCTTTTTTTCTCAAAAGCTCTAAACGTGGGCAATAATTTTAGAGTAATATTTTGATGACAACTGATGGTATTTCTGTATTCTACACTTCAATATTACTCTTTTGACCAATTTTTAGTCAAATCGAAAGCAAAATTTTTTACCCGATTTTATACCCAAGACTATGATTTCGGTCTTTTGACAAAAATTGACAAAACATTTTGTGAGACTTTTTATCATATTATGATGTAAATCAATGCGTAGAACACGGTAGTACAAACCGTTTCTTCGAATTTTTTAAAATTGCTGGTTAAATTATATTTTCCCATTTGAAGCTTTTTTTCTCAAAAGCTCTAAACGTGGGCAATAATTTTAGAGTAATATTTTGATGACAACTGATGGTATTTCTGTATTCTACACTTCAATATTACTCTTTTGACCAATTTTTAGTCAAATCGAAAGCAAAATTTTTTTCCAGATTTTATACCCAAGACTATAGATTTTGGTCTTTTGACAAAAATTGACAAAACATTTTGTGAGACTTTTTTATCATATTATGATGTAAATCAATGCGTAGAACACGGTAGTACAAACCGTTTCTTCGAATTTTTAAAATTGCTGGTTAAATTATATTTTCCCATTTGAAGCTTTTTTTCTCAAAAGCTCTAAACGTGGGCAATAATTTTAGAGTAATATTTTGATGACAACTGATGGTATTTCTGTATTCTACACTTCAATATTACTCTTTTGACCAATTTTTAGTCAAATCGAAAGCAAAATTTTTTTCCAGATTTTATACCCAAGACTATAGATTTTGGTCTTTTGACAAAAATTGACAAAACATTTTGTGAGCCTTTTTATCATATTATGATGTAAATCAATGCGTAGAACACGGTAGTACAAACCGTTTCTTCGAATTTTTAAAATTGCTGGTTAAATTATATTTTCCCATTTGAAGCTTTTTTTCTCAAAAGCTCTAAACGTGGGCAATAATTTTAGAGTAATATTTTGATGACAACTGATGGTATTTCTGTATTCTACACTTCAATATTACTCTTTTGACCAATTTTTAGTCAAATCGAAAGCAAAATTTTTTTACCCGATTTTATACCCAAGACTATGATTTCGGTCTTTTGACAAAAATTGACAAAACATTTTGTGAGACTTTTTATCATATTATGATGTAAATCAATGCGTAGAACACGGTAGTACAAACCGTTTCTTCGAATTTTTTAAAATTGCTGGTTAAATTATATTTTCCCATTTGAAGCTTTTTTTCTCAAAAGCTCTAAACGTGGGCAATAATTTTAGAGTAATATTTTGATGACAACTGATGGTATTTCTGTATTCTACACTTCAATATTACTCTTTTGACCAATTTTTAGTCAAATCGAAAGCAAAATTTTTTTCCGATTTTATACCCAAGACTATAGATTTTGGTCTTTTGACAAAAATTGACAAAACATTTTGTGAGACTTTTTATCATATTATGATGTAAATCAATGCGTAGAACACGGTAGTACAAACCGTTTCTTCGAATTTTTAAAATTGCTGGTTAAATTATATTTTCCCATTTGAAGCTTTTTTTCTCAAAAGCTCTAAACGTGGGCAATAATTTTAGAGTAATATTTTGATGACAACTGATGGTATTTCTGTATTCTACACTTCAATATTACTCTTTTGACCAATTTTTAGTCAAATCGAAAGCAAAATTTTTTTCCAGATTTTATACCCAAGACTATAGATTTTGGTCTTTTGACAAAAATTGACAAAACATTTTGTGAGACTTTTTTATCATATTATGATGTAAATCAATGCGTAGAACACGGTAGTACAAACCGTTTCTTCGAATTTTTAAAATTGCTGGTTAAATTATATTTTCCCATTTGAAGCTTTTTTTCTCAAAAGCTCTAAACGTGGGCAATAATTTTAGAGTAATATTTTGATGACAACTGATGGTATTTCTGTATTCTACACTTCAATATTACTCTTTTGACCAATTTTTAGTCAAATCGAAAGCAAAATTTTTTTCCCGATTTTATACCCAAGACTATGATTTTGGTCTTTTGACAAAAATTGACAAAACATTTTGTGAGACTTTTTATCATATTATGATGTAAATCAATGCGTAGAACACGGTAGTACAAACCGTTTCTTCGAATTTTTAAAATTGCTGGTTAAATTATATTTTCCCATTTGAAGCTTTTTTTCTCAAAAGCTCTAAACGTGGGCAATAATTTTAGAGTAATATTTTGATGACAACTGATGGTATTTCTGTATTCTACACTTCAATATTACTCTTTTGACCAATTTTTAGTCAAATCGAAAGCAAAATTTTTTTCCAGATTTTATACCCAAGACTATAGATTTTGGTCTTTTGACAAAAATTGACAAAACATTTTGTGAGACTTTTTTATCATATTATGATGTAAATCAATGCGTAGAACACGGTAGTACAAACCGTTTCTTCGAATTTTTAAAATTGCTGGTTAAATTATATTTTCCCATTTGAAGCTTTTTTTCTCAAAAGCTCTAAACGTGGGCAATAATTTTAGAGTAATATTTTGATGACAACTGATGGTATTTCTGTATTCTACACTTCAATATTACTCTTTTGACCAATTTTTAGTCAAATCGAAAGCAAAATTTTTTTCCAGATTTTATACCCAAGACTATAGATTTTGGTCTTTTGACAAAAATTGACAAAACATTTTGTGAGACTTTTTATCATATTATGATGTAAATCAATGCGTAGAACACGGTAGTACAAACCGTTTCTTCGAATTTTTAAAATTGCTGGTTAAATTATATTTTCCCATTTGAAGCTTTTTTTCTCAAAAGCTCTAAACGTGGGCAATAATTTTAGAGTAATATTTTGATGACAACTGATGGTATTTCTGTATTCTACACTTCAATATTACTCTTTTGACCAATTTTTAGTCAAATCGAAAGCAAAATTTTTTTCCCGATTTTATACCCAAGACTATGATTTTGGTCTTTTGACAAAAATTGACAAAACATTTTGTGAGACTTTTTATCATATTATGATGTAAATCAATGCGTAGAACACGGTAGTACAAACCGTTTCTTCGAATTTTTAAAATTGCTGGTTAAATTATATTTTCCCATTTGAAGCTTTTTTTCTCAAAAGCTCTAAACGTGGGCAATAATTTTAGAGTAATATTTTGATGACAACTGATGGTATTTCTGTATTCTACACTTCAATATTACTCTTTTGACCAATTTTTAGTCAAATCGAAAGCAAAATTTTTTTCCAGATTTTATACCCAAGACTATAGATTTTGGTTTTTTGACAAAAATTGACAAAACATTTTGTGAGCCTTTTTATCATATTATGATGTAAATCAATGCGTAGAACACGGTAGTACAAACCGTTTCTTCGAATTTTTTAAAATTGCTGGTTAAATTATATTTTCCCATTTGAAGCTTTTTTTCTCAAAAGCTCTAAACGTGGGCAATAATTTTAGAGTAATATTTTGATGACAACTGATGGTATTTCTGTATTCTACACTTCAATATTACTCTTTTGACCAATTTTTAGTCAAATCGAAAGCAAAATTTTTTTCCAGATTTTATACCCAAGACTATAGATTTTGGTCTTTTGACAAAAATTGACAAAACATTTTGTGAGCCTTTTTTATCATATTATGATGTAAATCAATGCGTAGAACACGGTAGTACAAACCGTTTCTTCGAATTTTTAAAATTGCTGGTTAAATTATATTTTCCCATTTGAAGCTTTTTTTCTCAAAAGCTCTAAACGTGGGCAATAATTTTAGAGTAATATTTTGATGACAACTGATGGTATTTCTGTATTCTACACTTCAATATTACTCTTTTGACCAATTTTTAGTCAAATCGAAAGCAAAATTTTTTACCCGATTTTATACCCAAGACTATGATTTTGGTCTTTTGACAAAAATTGACAAAACATTTTGTGAGACTTTTTATCATATTATGATGTAAATCAATGCGTAGAACACGGTAGTACAAACCGTTTCTTCGAATTTTTAAAATTGCTGGTTAAATTATATTTTCCCATTTGAAGCTTTTTTTCTCAAAAGCTCTAAACGTGGGCAATAATTTTAGAGTAATATTTTGATGACAACTGATGGTATTTCTGTATTCTACACTTCAATATTACTCTTTTGACCAATTTTTAGTCAAATCGAAAGCAAAATTTTTTTCCAGATTTTATACCCAAGACTATAGATTTTGGTCTTTTGACAAAAATTGACAAAACATTTTGTGAGACTTTTTATCATATTATGATGTAAATCAATGCGTAGAACACGGTAGTACAAACCGTTTCTTCGAATTTTTAAAATTGCTGGTTAAATTATATTTTCCCATTTGAAGCTTTTTTTCTCAAAAGCTCTAAACGTGGGCAATAATTTTAGAGTAATATTTTGATGACAACTGATGGTATTTCTGTATTCTACACTTCAATATTACTCTTTTGACCAATTTTTAGTCAAATCGAAAGCAAAATTTTTTTTCCCGATTTTATACCCAAGACTATGATTTTGGTCTTTTGACAAAAATTGACAAAACATTTTGTGAGACTTTTTATCATATTATGATGTAAATCAATGCGTAGAACACGGTAGTACAAACCGTTTCTTCGAATTTTTAAAATTGCTGGTTAAATTATATTTTCCCATTTGAAGCTTTTTTTCTCAAAAGCTCTAAACGTGGGCAATAATTTTAGAGTAATATTTTGATGACAACTGATGGTATTTCTGTATTCTACACTTCAATATTACTCTTTTGACCAATTTTTAGTCAAATCGAAAGCAAAATTTTTTTCCCGATTTTATACCCAAGACTATAGATTTTGGTCTTTTGACAAAAATTGACAAAACATTTTGTGAGACTTTTTATCATATTATGATGTAAATCAATGCGTAGAACACGGTAGTACAAACCGTTTCTTCGAATTTTTAAAATTGCTGGTTAAATTATATTTTCCCATTTGAAGCTTTTTTTCTCAAAAGCTCTAAACGTGGGCAATAATTTTAGAGTAATATTTTGATGACAACTGATGGTATTTCTGTATTCTACACTTCAATATTACTCTTTTGACCAATTTTTAGTCAAATCGAAAGCAAAATTTTTTTCCAGATTTTATACCCAAGACTATAGATTTTGGTCTTTTGACAAAAATTGACAAAACATTTTGTGAGACTTTTTATCATATTATGATGTAAATCAATGCGTAGAACACGGTAGTACAAACCGTTTCTTCGAATTTTTAAAATTGCTGGTTAAATTATATTTTCCCATTTGAAGCTTTTTTTCTCAAAAGCTCTAAACGTGGGCAATAATTTTAGAGTAATATTTTGATGACAACTGATGGTATTTCTGTATTCTACACTTCAATATTACTCTTTTGACCAATTTTTAGTCAAATCGAAAGCAAAATTTTTTTCCCGATTTTATACCCAAGACTATAGATTTTGGTCTTTTGACAAAAATTGACAAAACATTTTGTGAGACTTTTTTATCATATTATGATGTAAATCAATGCGTAGAACACGGTAGTACAAACCGTTTCTTCGAATTTTTAAAATTGCTGGTTAAATTATATTTTCCCATTTGAAGCTTTTTTTCTCAAAAGCTCTAAACGTGGGCAATAATTTTAGAGTAATATTTTGATGACAACTGATGGTATTTCTGTATTCTACACTTCAATATTACTCTTTTGACCAATTTTTAGTCAAATCGAAAGCAAAATTTTTTTCCAGATTTTATACCCAAGACTATAGATTTTGGTCTTTTGACAAAAATTGACAAAACATTTTGTGAGACTTTTTTATCATATTATGATGTAAATCAATGCGTAGAACACGGTAGTACAAACCGTTTCTTCGAATTTTTAAAATTGCTGGTTAAATTATATTTTCCCATTTGAAGCTTTTTTTCTCAAAAGCTCTAAACGTGGGCAATAATTTTAGAGTAATATTTTGATGACAACTGATGGTATTTCTGTATTCTACACTTCAATATTACTCTTTTGACCAATTTTTAGTCAAATCGAAAGCAAAATTTTTTACCCGATTTTATACCCAAGACTATGATTTCGGTCTTTTGACAAAAATTGACAAAACATTTTGTGAGACTTTTTTATCATATTATGATGTAAATCAATGCGTAGAACACGGTAGTACAAACCGTTTCTTCGAATTTTTAAAATTGCTGGTTAAATTATATTTTCCCATTTGAAGCTTTTTTTCTCAAAAGCTCTAAACGTGGGCAATAATTTTAGAGTAATATTTTGATGACAACTGATGGTATTTCTGTATTCTACACTTCAATATTACTCTTTTGACCAATTTTTAGTCAAATCGAAAGCAAAATTTTTTACCCGATTTTATACCCAAGACTATGATTTTGGTCTTTTGACAAAAATTGACAAAACATTTTGTGAGACTTTTTTATCATATTATGATGTAAATCAATGCGTAGAACACGGTAGTACAAACCGTTTCTTCGAATTTTTAAAATTGCTGGTTAAATTATATTTTCCCATTTGAAGCTTTTTTTCTCAAAAGCTCTAAACGTGGGCAATAATTTTAGAGTAATATTTTGATGACAACTGATGGTATTTCTGTATTCTACACTTCAATATTACTCTTTTGACCAATTTTTAGTCAAATCGAAAGCAAAATTTTTTTCCCGATTTTATACCCAAGACTATAGATTTTGGTCTTTTGACAAAAATTGACAAAACATTTTGTGAGACTTTTTATCATATTATGATGTAAATCAATGCGTAGAACACGGTAGTACAAACCGTTTCTTCGAATTTTTAAAATTGCTGGTTAAATTATATTTTCCCATTTGAAGCTTTTTTTCTCAAAAGCTCTAAACGTGGGCAATAATTTTAGAGTAATATTTTGATGACAACTGATGGTATTTCTGTATTCTACACTTCAATATTACTCTTTTGACCAATTTTTAGTCAAATCGAAAGCAAAATTTTTTTACCCGATTTTATACCCAAGACTATAGATTTTGGTCTTTTGACAAAAATTGACAAAACATTTTGTGAGCCTTTTTTATCATATTATGATGTAAATCAATGCGTAGAACACGGTAGTACAAACCGTTTCTTCGAATTTTTAAAATTGCTGGTTAAATTATATTTTCCCATTTGAAGCTTTTTTTCTCAAAAGCTCTAAACGTGGGCAATAATTTTAGAGTAATATTTTGATGACAACTGATGGTATTTCTGTATTCTACACTTCAATATTACTCTTTTGACCAATTTTTAGTCAAATCGAAAGCAAAATTTTTTTCCCGATTTTATACCCAAGACTATAGATTTTGGTCTTTTGACAAAAATTGACAAAACATTTTGTGAGACTTTTTTATCATATTATGATGTAAATCAATGCGTAGAACACGGTAGTACAAACCGTTTCTTCGAATTTTTAAAATTGCTGGTTAAATTATATTTTCCCATTTGAAGCTTTTTTTCTCAAAAGCTCTAAACGTGGGCAATAATTTTAGAGTAATATTTTGATGACAACTGATGGTATTTCTGTATTCTACACTTCAATATTACTCTTTTGACCAATTTTTAGTCAAATCGAAAGCAAAATTTTTTTCCAGATTTTATACCCAAGACTATAGATTTTGGTCTTTTGACAAAAATTGACAAAACATTTTGTGAGACTTTTTTATCATATTATGATGTAAATCAATGCGTAGAACACGGTAGTACAAACCGTTTCTTCGAATTTTTAAAATTGCTGGTTAAATTATATTTTCCCATTTGAAGCTTTTTTCTCAAAAGCTCTAAACGTGGGCAATAATTTTAGAGTAATATTTTGATGACAACTGATGGTATTTCTGTATTCTACACTTCAATATTACTCTTTTGACCAATTTTAGTCAAATCGAAAGCAAAATTTTTTACCCGATTTTATACCCAAGACTATGATTTCGGTCTTTTGACAAAAATTGACAAAACATTTTGTGAGACTTTTTTATCATATTATGATGTAAATCAATGCGTAGAACACGGTAATACAAACCGTTTCTTCGAATTTTTTAAAATAGCTGGTTAAACTATATTTTCCCATTTGAAGCTTTTTTCTCAAAAGCTCTAAACGTGGGCAATAATTTTAGAGTAATATTTTGATGACAACTGATGGTATTTCTGTATTCTACACTTCAATATTACTCTTTTGACCAATTTTTAGTCAAATCGAAAGCAAAATTTTTTTCCAGATTTTATACCCAAGACTATAGATTTTGGTCTTTTGACAAAAATTGACAAAACATTTTGTGAGCTTTTTTATCATATTATGATGTAAATCAATGCGTAGAACACGGTAGTACAAACCGTTTCTTCGAATTTTTTAAAATTGCTGGTTAAATTATATTTTCCCATTTGAAGCTTTTTTTCTCAAAAGCTCTAAACGTGGGCAATAATTTTAGAGTAATATTTTGATGACAACTGATGGTATTTTTGTATTCTACACTTCAATATTACTCTTTTGACCAATTTTTAGTCAAATCGAAAGCAAAATTTTTTTACCCGATTTTATACCCAAGACTATGATTTCGGTCTTTTGACAAAAATTGACAAAACATTTTGTGAGACTTTTTTATCATATTATGATGTAAATCAATGCGTAGAACACGGTAATACAAACCGTTTCTTCGAATTTTTAAAATAGCTGGTTAAACTATATTTTCCCATTTGAAGCTTTTTTTCTCAAAAGCTCTAAACGTGGGCAATAATTTTAGAGTAATATTTTGATGACAACTGATGGTATTTCTGTATTCTACACTTCAATATTACTCTTTTGACCAATTTTTAGTCAAATCGAAAGCAAAATTTTTTTCCAGATTTTATACCCAAGACTATAGATTTTGGTCTTTTGACAAAAATTGACAAAACATTTTGTGAGCTTTTTTATCATATTATGATGTAAATCAATGCGTAGAACACGGTAGTACAAACCGTTTCTTCGAATTTTTAAAATTGCTGGTTAAATTATATTTTCCCATTTGAAGCTTTTTTTCTCAAAAGCTCTAAACGTGGGCAATAATTTTAGAGTAATATTTTGATGACAACTGATGGTATTTCTGTATTCTACACTTCAATATTACTCTTTTGACCAATTTTTAGTCAAATCGAAAGCAAAATTTTTTTCCCGATTTTATACCCAAGACTATAGATTTTGGTCTTTTGACAAAAATTGACAAAACATTTTGTGAGACTTTTTATCATATTATGATGTAAATCAATGCGTAGAACACGGTAGTACAAACCGTTTCTTCGAATTTTTAAAATTGCTGGTTAAATTATATTTTCCCATTTGAAGCTTTTTTTCTCAAAAGCTCTAAACGTGGGCAATAATTTTAGAGTAATATTTTGATGACAACTGATGGTATTTCTGTATTCTACACTTCAATATTACTCTTTTGACCAATTTTTAGTCAAATCGAAAGCAAAATTTTTTTCCCGATTTTATACCCAAGACTATAGATTTTGGTCTTTTGACAAAAATTGACAAAACATTTTGTGAGACTTTTTATCATATTATGATGTAAATCAATGCGTAGAACACGGTAGTACAAACCGTTTCTTCGAATTTTTAAAATTGCTGGTTAAATTATATTTTCCCATTTGAAGCTTTTTTTCTCAAAAGCTCTAAACGTGGGCAATAATTTTAGAGTAATATTTTGATGACAACTGATGGTATTTCTGTATTCTACACTTCAATATTACTCTTTTGACCAATTTTTAGTCAAATCGAAAGCAAAATTTTTTTCCAGATTTTATACCCAAGACTATAGATTTTGGTCTTTTGACAAAAATTGACAAAACATTTTGTGAGCTTTTTTATCATATTATGATGTAAATCAATGCGTAGAACACGGTAGTACAAACCGTTTCTTCGAATTTTTAAAATTGCTGGTTAAATTATATTTTCCCATTTGAAGCTTTTTTTCTCAAAAGCTCTAAACGTGGGCAATAATTTTAGAGTAATATTTTGATGACAACTGATGGTATTTCTGTATTCTACACTTCAATATTACTCTTTTGACCAATTTTTAGTCAAATCGAAAGCAAAATTTTTTTCCAGATTTTATACCCAAGACTATAGATTTTGGTCTTTTGACAAAAATTGACAAAACATTTTGTGAGCTTTTTTATCATATTATGATGTAAATCAATGCGTAGAACACGGTAGTACAAACCGTTTCTTCGAATTTTTAAAATTGCTGGTTAAATTATATTTTCCCATTTGAAGCTTTTTTCTCAAAAGCTCTAAACGTGGGCAATAATTTTAGAGTAATATTTTGATGACAACTGATGGTATTTCTGTATTCTACACTTCAATATTACTCTTTTGACCAATTTTTAGTCAAATCGAAAGCAAAATTTTTTACCCGATTTTATACCCAAGACTATGATTTCGGTCTTTTGACAAAAATTGACAAAACATTTTGTGAGACTTTTTATCATATTATGATGTAAATCAATGCGTAGAACACGGTAATACAAACCGTTTCTTCGAATTTTTAAAATAGCTGGTTAAACTATATTTTCCCGTTTGAAGCTTTTTTTTGTCAAAAGCTCTAAACGTGGGCAATAATTTTAGAGTAATATTTTGATGACAACTGATGGTATTTCTGTATTCTACACTTCAATATTACTCTTTTGACCAATTTTTAGTCAAATCGAAAGCAAAATTTTTTTCCAGATTTTATACCCAAGACTATAGATTTTGGTCTTTTGACAAAAATTGACAAAACATTTTGTGAGCTTTTTTATCATATTATGATGTAAATCAATGCGTAGAACACGGTAGTACAAACCGTTTCTTCGAATTTTTAAAATTGCTGGTTAAATTATATTTTCCCATTTGAAGCTTTTTTTCTCAAAAGCTCTAAACGTGGGCAATAATTTTAGAGTAATATTTTGATGACAACTGATGGTATTTCTGTATTCTACACTTCAATATTACTCTTTTGACCAATTTTTAGTCAAATCGAAAGCAAAATTTTTTTCCGATTTTATACCCAAGACTATAGATTTTGGTCTTTTGACAAAAATTGACAAAACATTTTGTGAGACTTTTTTATCATATTATGATGTAAATCAATGCGTAGAACACGGTAGTACAAACCGTTTCTTCGAATTTTTAAAATTGCTGGTTAAATTATATTTTCCCATTTGAAGCTTTTTTTCTCAAAAGCTCTAAACGTGGGCAATAATTTTAGAGTAATATTTTGATGACAACTGATGGTATTTCTGTATTCTACACTTCAATATTACTCTTTTGACCAATTTTTAGTCAAATCGAAAGCAAAATTTTTTACCGATTTTATACCCAAGACTATAGATTTTGGTCTTTTGACAAAAATTGACAAAACATTTTGTGAGACTTTTTTATCATATTATGATGTAAATCAATGCGTAGAACACGGTAGTACAAACCGTTTCTTCGAATTTTTAAAATTGCTGGTTAAATTATATTTTCCCATTTGAAGCTTTTTTTCTCAAAAGCTCTAAACGTGGGCAATAATTTTAGAGTAATATTTTGATGACAACTGATGGTATTTCTGTATTCTACACTTCAATATTACTCTTTTGACCAATTTTTAGTCAAATCGAAAGCAAAATTTTTTTCCCGATTTTATACCCAAGACTATAGATTTTGGTCTTTTGACAAAAATTGACAAAACATTTTGTGAGACTTTTTTATCATATTATGATGTAAATCAATGCGTAGAACACGGTAGTACAAACCGTTTCTTCGAATTTTTAAAATTGCTGGTTAAATTATATTTTCCCATTTGAAGCTTTTTTTCTCAAAAGCTCTAAACGTGGGCAATAATTTTAGAGTAATATTTTGATGACAACTGATGGTATTTCTGTATTCTACACTTCAATATTACTCTTTTGACCAATTTTTAGTCAAATCGAAAGCAAAATTTTTTTCCCGATTTTATACCCAAGACTATAGATTTTGGTCTTTTGACAAAAATTGACAAAACATTTTGTGAGACTTTTTATCATATTATGATGTAAATCAATGCGTAGAACACGGTAGTACAAACCGTTTCTTCGAATTTTTAAAATTGCTGGTTAAATTATATTTTCCCATTTGGAAGCTTTTTTCTCAAAAGCTCTAAACGTGGGCAATAATTTTAGAGTAATATTTTGATGACAACTGATGGTATTTCTGTATTCTACACTTCAATATTACTCTTTTGACCAATTTTTAGTCAAATCGAAAGCAAAATTTTTTTCCAGATTTTATACCCAAGACTATGATTTTGGTCTTTTGACAAAAATTGACAAAACATTTTGTGAGACTTTTTTATCATATTATGATGTAAATCAATGCGTAGAACACGGTAATACAAACCGTTTCTTCGAATTTTTAAAATTGCTGGTTAAATTATATTTTCCCATTTGAAGCTTTTTTCTCAAAAGCTCTAAACGTGGGCAATAATTTTAGAGTAATATTTTGATGACAACTGATGGTATTTCTGTATTCTACACTTCAATATTACTCTTTTGACCAATTTTTAGTCAAATCGAAAGCAAAATTTTTTTCCAGATTTTATACCCAAGACTATAGATTTTGGTCTTTTGACAAAAATTGACAAAACATTTTGTGAGCTTTTTTTATCATAATATGATGTAAATCAATGCGTAAAACACGGTAGTACAAACCGTCTCTTCGAATTTTTTAAAATTGCTGGTTAAATTATATTTTCCCATTTGAAGCTTTTTTCTCAAAAGCTCTAAACGTGGGCAATAATTTTAGAGTAATATTTTGATGACAACTGATGGTATTTTTGTATTCTACACTTCAATATTACTCTTTTGACCAATTTTAGTCAAATCGAAAGCAAAATTTTTTACCCGATTTTATACCCAAGACTATGATTTCGGTCTTTTGACAAAAATTGACAAAACATTTTGTGAGACTTTTTTATCATATTATGATGTAATTCAATGCGTAGAACACGGTAATACAAACCGTTTCTTCGAATTTTTTAAAATAGCTGGTTAAACTATATTTTCCCATTTGAAGCTTTTTTTCTCAAAAGCTCTAAACGTGGGCAATAATTTTAGAGTAATATTTTGATGACAACTGATGGTATTTCTGTATTCTACACTTCAATATTACTCTTTTGACCAATTTTTAGTCAAATCGAAAGCAAAATTTTTTTCCAGATTTTATACCCAAGACTATAGATTTTGGTCTTTTGACAAAAATTGACAAAACATTTTGTGAGCTTTTTTATCATATTATGATGTAAATCAATGCGTAGAACACGGTAGTACAAACCGTTTCTTCGAATTTTTTAAAATTGCTGGTTAAATTATATTTTCCCATTTGAAGCTTTTTTTCTCAAAAGCTCTAAACGTGGGCAATAATTTTAGAGTAATATTTTGATGACAACTGATGGTATTTCTGTATTCTACACTTCAATATTACTCTTTTGACCAATTTTTAGTCAAATCGAAAGCAAAATTTTTTTCCAGATTTTATACCCAAGACTATAGATTTTGGTCTTTTGACAAAAATTGACAAAACATTTTGTGAGACTTTTTTATCATATTATGATGTAAATCAATGCGTAGAACACGGTAGTACAAACCGTTTCTTCGAATTTTTTAAAATTGCTGGTTAAATTATATTTTCCCATTTGAAGCTTTTTTTCTCAAAAGCTCTAAACGTGGGCAATAATTTTAGAGTAATATTTTGATGACAACTGATGGTATTTCTGTATTCTACACTTCAATATTACTCTTTTGACCAATTTTTAGTCAAATCGAAAGCAAAATTTTTTTCCCGATTTTATACCCAAGACTATAGATTTTGGTCTTTTGACAAAAATTGACAAAACATTTTGTGAGACTTTTTTATCATATTATGATGTAAATCAATGCGTAGAACACGGTAGTACAAACCGTTTCTTCGAATTTTTAAAATTGCTGGTTAAATTATATTTTCCCATTTGAAGCTTTTTTTCTCAAAAGCTCTAAACGTGGGCAATAATTTTAGAGTAATATTTTGATGACAACTGATGGTATTTCTGTATTCTACACTTCAATATTACTCTTTTGACCAATTTTTAGTCAAATCGAAAGCAAAATTTTTTTCCAGATTTTATACCCAAGACTATAGATTTTGGTCTTTTGACAAAAATTGACAAAACATTTTGTGAGACTTTTTATCATATTATGATGTAAATCAATGCGTAGAACACGGTAGTACAAACCGTTTCTTCGAATTTTTAAAATTGCTGGTTAAATTATATTTTCCCATTTGAAGCTTTTTTTCTCAAAAGCTCTAAACGTGGGCAATAATTTTAGAGTAATATTTTGATGACAACTGATGGTATTTCTGTATTCTACACTTCAATATTACTCTTTTGACCAATTTTTAGTCAAATCGAAAGCAAAATTTTTTTCCAGATTTTATACCCAAGACTATAGATTTTGGTCTTTTGACAAAAATTGACAAAACATTTTGTGAGCTTTTTTATCATATTATGATGTAAATCAATGCGTAGAACACGGTAGTACAAACCGTTTCTTCGAATTTTTAAAATTGCTGGTTAAATTATATTTTCCCATTTGAAGCTTTTTTTCTCAAAAGCTCTAAACGTGGGCAATAATTTTAGAGTAATATTTTGATGACAACTGATGGTATTTCTGTATTCTACACTTCAATATTACTCTTTTGACCAATTTTTAGTCAAATCGAAAGCAAAATTTTTTTCCCGATTTTATACCCAAGACTATGATTTTGGTCTTTTGACAAAAATTGACAAAACATTTTGTGAGACTTTTTTATCATATTATGATGTAAATCAATGCGTAGAACACGGTAGTACAAACCGTTTCTTCGAATTTTTAAAATTGCTGGTTAAATTATATTTTCCCATTTGAAGCTTTTTTCTCAAAAGCTCTAAACGTGGGCAATAATTTTAGAGTAATATTTTGATGACAACTGATGGTATTTCTGTATTCTACACTTCAATATTACTCTTTTGACCAATTTTTAGTCAAATCGAAAGCAAAATTTTTTTCCAGATTTTATACCCAAGACTATAGATTTTGGTCTTTTGACAAAAATTGACAAAACATTTTGTGAGACCTTTTTTATCATATTATGATGTAAATCAATGCGTAGAACACGGTAGTACAAACCGTTTCTTCGAATTTTTAAAATTGCTGGTTAAATTATATTTTCCCATTTGAAGCTTTTTTTCTCAAAAGCTCTAAACGTGGGCAATAATTTTAGAGTAATATTTTGATGACAACTGATGGTATTTCTGTATTCTACACTTCAATATTACTCTTTTGACCAATTTTTAGTCAAATCGAAAGCAAAATTTTTTTCCAGATTTTATACCCAAGACTATAGATTTTGGTCTTTTGACAAAAATTGACAAAACATTTTGTGAGCTTTTTTATCATATTATGATGTAAATCAATGCGTAGAACACGGTAGTACAAACCGTTTCTTCGAATTTTTTAAAATTGCTGGTTAAATTATATTTTCCCATTTGAAGCTTTTTTTCTCAAAAGCTCTAAACGTGGGCAATAATTTTAGAGTAATATTTTGATGACAACTGATGGTATTTCTGTATTCTACACTTCAATATTACTCTTTTGACCAATTTTTAGTCAAATCGAAAGCAAAATTTTTTTACCCGATTTTATACCCAAGACTATGATTTCGGTCTTTTGACAAAAATTGACAAAACATTTTGTGAGACTTTTTATCATATTATGATGTAAATCAATGCGTAGAACACGGTAGTACAAACCGTTTCTTCGAATTTTTTAAAATTGCTGGTTAAATTATATTTTCCCATTTGAAGCTTTTTTTCTCAAAAGCTCTAAACGTGGGCAATAATTTTAGAGTAATATTTTGATGACAACTGATGGTATTTCTGTATTCTACACTTCAATATTACTCTTTTGACCAATTTTTAGTCAAATCGAAAGCAAAATTTTTTTCCAGATTTTATACCCAAGACTATAGATTTTGGTCTTTTGACAAAAATTGACAAAACATTTTGTGAGCCTTTTTATCATATTATGATGTAAATCAATGCGTAGAACACGGTAGTACAAACCGTTTCTTCGAATTTTTAAAATTGCTGGTTAAATTATATTTTCCCATTTGAAGCTTTTTTCTCAAAAGCTCTAAACGTGGGCAATAATTTTAGAGTAATATTTTGATGACAACTGATGGTATTTCTGTATTCTACACTTCAATATTACTCTTTTGACCAATTTTTAGTCAAATCGAAAGCAAAATTTTTTTCCAGATTTTATACCCAAGACTATAGATTTTGGTCTTTTGACAAAAATTGACAAAACATTTTGTGAGACTTTTTATCATATTATGATGTAAATCAATGCGTAGAACACGGTAGTACAAACCGTTTCTTCGAATTTTTAAAATTGCTGGTTAAATTATATTTTCCCATTTGAAGCTTTTTTTCTCAAAAGCTCTAAACGTGGGCAATAATTTTAGAGTAATATTTTGATGACAACTGATGGTATTTCTGTATTCTACACTTCAATATTACTCTTTTGACCAATTTTTAGTCAAATCGAAAGCAAAATTTTTTTCCAGATTTTATACCCAAGACTATAGATTTTGGTCTTTTGACAAAAATTGACAAAACATTTTGTGAGCTTTTTTATCATATTATGATGTAAATCAATGCGTAGAACACGGTAGTACAAACCGTTTCTTCGAATTTTTAAAATTGCTGGTTAAATTATATTTTCCCATTTGAAGCTTTTTTTCTCAAAAGCTCTAAACGTGGGCAATAATTTTAGAGTAATATTTTGATGACAACTGATGGTATTTCTGTATTCTACACTTCAATATTACTCTTTTGACCAATTTTTAGTCAAATCGAAAGCAAAATTTTTTTCCAGATTTTATACCCAAGACTATAGATTTTGGTCTTTTGACAAAAATTGACAAAACATTTTGTGAGCTTTTTTATCATATTATGATGTAAATCAATGCGTAGAACACGGTAGTACAAACCGTTTCTTCGAATTTTTAAAATTGCTGGTTAAATTATATTTTCCCATTTGAAGCTTTTTTTCTCAAAAGCTCTAAACGTGGGCAATAATTTTAGAGTAATATTTTGATGACAACTGATGGTATTTCTGTATTCTACACTTCAATATTACTCTTTTGACCAATTTTTAGTCAAATCGAAAGCAAAATTTTTTTCCCGATTTTATACCCAAGACTATAGATTTTGGTCTTTTGACAAAAATTGACAAAACATTTTGTGAGCCTTTTTATCATATTATGATGTAAATCAATGCGTAGAACACGGTAGTACAAACCGTTTCTTCGAATTTTTAAAATTGCTGGTTAAATTATATTTTCCCATTTGAAGCTTTTTTTCTCAAAAGCTCTAAACGTGGGCAATAATTTTAGAGTAATATTTTGATGACAACTGATGGTATTTCTGTATTCTACACTTCAATATTACTCTTTTGACCAATTTTTAGTCAAATCGAAAGCAAAATTTTTTTCCAGATTTTATACCCAAGACTATAGATTTTGGTTTTTTGACAAAAATTGACAAAACATTTTGTGAGCCTTTTTTATCATATTATGATGTAAATCAATGCGTAGAACACGGTAGTACAAACCGTTTCTTCGAATTTTTAAAATTGCTGGTTAAATTATATTTTCCCATTTGAAGCTTTTTTTCTCAAAAGCTCTAAACGTGGGCAATAATTTTAGAGTAATATTTTGATGACAACTGATGGTATTTCTGTATTCTACACTTCAATATTACTCTTTTGACCAATTTTTAGTCAAATCGAAAGCAAAATTTTTTTCCCGATTTTATACCCAAGACTATGATTTTGGTCTTTTGACAAAAATTGACAAAACATTTTGTGAGACTTTTTATCATATTATGATGTAAATCAATGCGTAGAACACGGTAGTACAAACCGTTTCTTCGAATTTTTAAAATTGCTGGTTAAATTATATTTTCCCATTTGAAGCTTTTTTTCTCAAAAGCTCTAAACGTGGGCAATAATTTTAGAGTAATATTTTGATGACAACTGATGGTATTTCTGTATTCTACACTTCAATATTACTCTTTTGACCAATTTTTAGTCAAATCGAAAGCAAAATTTTTTTTCAGATTTTATACCCAAGACTATAGATTTTGGTCTTTTGACAAAAATTGACAAAACATTTTGTGAGACTTTTTATCATATTATGATGTAAATCAATGCGTAGAACACGGTAGTACAAACCGTTTCTTCGAATTTTTAAAATTGCTGGTTAAATTATATTTTCCCATTTGAAGCTTTTTTTCTCAAAAGCTCTAAACGTGGGCAATAATTTTAGAGTAATATTTTGATGACAACTGATGGTATTTCTGTATTCTACACTTCAATATTACTCTTTTGACCAATTTTTAGTCAAATCGAAAGCAAAATTTTTTTCCCGATTTTATACCCAAGACTATAGATTTTGGTCTTTTGACAAAAATTGACAAAACATTTTGTGAGACTTTTTATCATATTATGATGTAAATCAATGCGTAGAACACGGTAGTACAAACCGTTTCTTCGAATTTTTAAAATTGCTGGTTAAATTATATTTTCCCATTTGAAGCTTTTTTTCTCAAAAGCTCTAAACGTGGGCAATAATTTTAGAGTAATATTTTGATGACAACTGATGGTATTTCTGTATTCTACACTTCAATATTACTCTTTTGACCAATTTTTAGTCAAATCGAAAGCAAAATTTTTTTCCCGATTTTATACCCAAGACTATAGATTTTGGTCTTTTGACAAAAATTGACAAAACATTTTGTGAGACTTTTTATCATATTATGATGTAAATCAATGCGTAGAACACGGTAGTACAAACCGTTTCTTCGAATTTTTAAAATTGCTGGTTAAATTATATTTTCCCATTTGAAGCTTTTTTCTCAAAAGCTCTAAACGTGGGCAATAATTTTAGAGTAATATTTTGATGACAACTGATGGTATTTCTGTATTCTACACTTCAATATTACTCTTTTGACCAATTTTTAGTCAAATCGAAAGCAAAATTTTTTTCAGATTTTATACCCAAGACTATAGATTTTGGTCTTTTGACAAAAATTGACAAAACATTTTGTGAGACTTTTTATCATATTATGATGTAAATCAATGCGTAGAACACGGTAGTACAAACCGTTTCTTCGAATTTTTAAAATTGCTGGTTAAATTATATTTTCCCATTTGAAGCTTTTTTTCTCAAAAGCTCTAAACGTGGGCAATAATTTTAGAGTAATATTTTGATGACAACTGATGGTATTTCTGTATTCTACACTTCAATATTACTCTTTTGACCAATTTTTAGTCAAATCGAAAGCAAAATTTTTTTCCCGATTTTATACCCAAGACTATGATTTTGGTCTTTTGACAAAAATTGACAAAACATTTTGTGAGACTTTTTTATCATATTATGATGTAAATCAATGCGTAGAACACGGTAGTACAAACCGTTTCTTCGAATTTTTAAAATTGCTGGTTAAATTATATTTTCCCATTTGAAGCTTTTTTTCTCAAAAGCTCTAAACGTGGGCAATAATTTTAGAGTAATATTTTGATGACAACTGATGGTATTTCTGTATTCTACACTTCAATATTACTCTTTTGACCAATTTTTAGTCAAATCGAAAGCAAAATTTTTTTCCCGATTTTATACCCAAGACTATAGATTTTGGTCTTTTGACAAAAATTGACAAAACATTTTGTGAGACTTTTTATCATATTATGATGTAAATCAATGCGTAGAACACGGTAGTACAAACCGTTTCTTCGAATTTTTAAAATTGCTGGTTAAATTATATTTTCCCATTTGAAGCTTTTTTTCTCAAAAGCTCTAAACGTGGGCAATAATTTTAGAGTAATATTTTGATGACAACTGATGGTATTTCTGTATTCTACACTTCAATATTACTCTTTTGACCAATTTTTAGTCAAATCGAAAGCAAAATTTTTTTCCAGATTTTATACCCAAGACTATAGATTTTGGTCTTTTGACAAAAATTGACAAAACATTTTGTGAGACTTTTTATCATATTATGATGTAAATCAATGCGTAGAACACGGTAGTACAAACCGTTTCTTCGAATTTTTAAAATTGCTGGTTAAATTATATTTTCCCATTTGAAGCTTTTTTTCTCAAAAGCTCTAAACGTGGGCAATAATTTTAGAGTAATATTTTGATGACAACTGATGGTATTTCTGTATTCTACACTTCAATATTACTCTTTTGACCAATTTTTAGTCAAATCGAAAGCAAAATTTTTTTCCAGATTTTATACCCAAGACTATAGATTTTGGTCTTTTGACAAAAATTGACAAAACATTTTGTGAGACTTTTTTATCATATTATGATGTAAATCAATGCGTAGAACACGGTAGTACAAACCGTTTCTTCGAATTTTTAAAATTGCTGGTTAAATTATATTTTCCCATTTGAAGCTTTTTTTCTCAAAAGCTCTAAACGTGGGCAATAATTTTAGAGTAATATTTTGATGACAACTGATGGTATTTCTGTATTCTACACTTCAATATTACTCTTTTGACCAATTTTTAGTCAAATCGAAAGCAAAATTTTTTTCCCGATTTTATACCCAAGACTATAGATTTTGGTCTTTTGACAAAAATTGACAAAACATTTTGTGAGACTTTTTATCATATTATGATGTAAATCAATGCGTAGAACACGGTAGTACAAACCGTTTCTTCGAATTTTTAAAATTGCTGGTTAAATTATATTTTCCCATTTGAAGCTTTTTTTCTCAAAAGCTCTAAACGTGGGCAATAATTTTAGAGTAATATTTTGATGACAACTGATGGTATTTCTGTATTCTACACTTCAATATTACTCTTTTGACCAATTTTTAGTCAAATCGAAAGCAAAATTTTTTTCCAGATTTTATACCCAAGACTATAGATTTTGGTCTTTTGACAAAAATTGACAAAACATTTTGTGAGCTTTTTTATCATATTATGATGTAAATCAATGCGTAGAACACGGTAGTACAAACCGTTTCTTCGAATTTTTTAAAATTGCTGGTTAAATTATATTTTCCCATTTGAAGCTTTTTTTCTCAAAAGCTCTAAACGTGGGCAATAATTTTAGAGTAATATTTTGATGACAACTGATGGTATTTCTGTATTCTACACTTCAATATTACTCTTTTGACCAATTTTTAGTCAAATCGAAAGCAAAATTTTTTTACCCGATTTTATACCCAAGACTATGATTTCGGTCTTTTGACAAAAATTGACAAAACATTTTGTGAGACTTTTTATCATATTATGATGTAAATCAATGCGTAGAACACGGTAGTACAAACCGTTTCTTCGAATTTTTTAAAATTGCTGGTTAAATTATATTTTCCCATTTGAAGCTTTTTTTCTCAAAAGCTCTAAACGTGGGCAATAATTTTAGAGTAATATTTTGATGACAACTGATGGTATTTCTGTATTCTACACTTCAATATTACTCTTTTGACCAATTTTTAGTCAAATCGAAAGCAAAATTTTTTTCCAGATTTTATACCCAAGACTATAGATTTTGGTCTTTTGACAAAAATTGACAAAACATTTTGTGAGCCTTTTTTATCATATTATGATGTAAATCAATGCGTAGAACACGGTAGTACAAACCGTTTCTTCGAATTTTTAAAATTGCTGGTTAAATTATATTTTCCCATTTGAAGCTTTTTTTCTCAAAAGCTCTAAACGTGGGCAATAATTTTAGAGTAATATTTTGATGACAACTGATGGTATTTCTGTATTCTACACTTCAATATTACTCTTTTGACCAATTTTTAGTCAAATCGAAAGCAAAATTTTTTTCCCGATTTTATACCCAAGACTATAGATTTTGGTCTTTTGACAAAAATTGACAAAACATTTTGTGAGACTTTTTATCATATTATGATGTAAATCAATGCGTAGAACACGGTAGTACAAACCGTTTCTTCGAATTTTTAAAATTGCTGGTTAAATTATATTTTCCCATTTGAAGCTTTTTTTCTCAAAAGCTCTAAACGTGGGCAATAATTTTAGAGTAATATTTTGATGACAACTGATGGTATTTCTGTATTCTACACTTCAATATTACTCTTTTGACCAATTTTTAGTCAAATCGAAAGCAAAATTTTTTTCCAGATTTTATACCCAAGACTATAGATTTTGGTCTTTTGACAAAAATTGACAAAACATTTTGTGAGACTTTTTATCATATTATGATGTAAATCAATGCGTAGAACACGGTAGTACAAACCGTTTCTTCGAATTTTTAAAATTGCTGGTTAAATTATATTTTCCCATTTGAAGCTTTTTTTCTCAAAAGCTCTAAACGTGGGCAATAATTTTAGAGTAATATTTTGATGACAACTGATGGTATTTCTGTATTCTACACTTCAATATTACTCTTTTGACCAATTTTTAGTCAAATCGAAAGCAAAATTTTTTTCCCGATTTTATACCCAAGACTATAGATTTTGGTCTTTTGACAAAAATTGACAAAACATTTTATGAGACTTTTTTATCATATTATGATGTAAATCAATGCGTAGAACACGGTAGTACAAACCGTTTCTTCGAATTTTTAAAATTGCTGGTTAAATTATATTTTCCCATTTGAAGCTTTTTTTCTCAAAAGCTCTAAACGTGGGCAATAATTTTAGAGTAATATTTTGATGACAACTGATGGTATTTCTGTATTCTACACTTCAATATTACTCTTTTGACCAATTTTTAGTCAAATCGAAAGCAAAATTTTTTTCCAGATTTTATACCCAAGACTATAGATTTTGGTCTTTTGACAAAAATTGACAAAACATTTTGTGAGACTTTTTTATCATATTATGATGTAAATCAATGCGTAGAACACGGTAGTACAAACCGTTTCTTCGAATTTTTAAAATTGCTGGTTAAATTATATTTTCCCATTTGAAGCTTTTTTTCTCAAAAGCTCTAAACGTGGGCAATAATTTTAGAGTAATATTTTGATGACAACTGATGGTATTTCTGTATTCTACACTTCAATATTACTCTTTTGACCAATTTTTAGTCAAATCGAAAGCAAAATTTTTTTCCAGATTTTATACCCAAGACTATAGATTTTGGTCTTTTGACAAAAATTGACAAAACATTTTGTGAGACTTTTTTATCATATTATGATGTAAATCAATGCGTAGAACACGGTAGTACAAACCGTTTCTTCGAATTTTTAAAATTGCTGGTTAAATTATATTTTCCCATTTGAAGCTTTTTTTCTCAAAAGCTCTAAACGTGGGCAATAATTTTAGAGTAATATTTTGATGACAACTGATGGTATTTCTGTATTCTACACTTCAATATTACTCTTTTGACCAATTTTTAGTCAAATCGAAAGCAAAATTTTTTACCCGATTTTATACCCAAGACTATGATTTCGGTCTTTTGACAAAAATTGACAAAACATTTTGTGAGACTTTTTATCATATTATGATGTAAATCAATGCGTAGAACACGGTAATACAAACCGTTTCTTCGAATTTTTAAAATAGCTGGTTAAACTATATTTTCCCATTTGAAGCTTTTTTTCTCAAAAGCTCTAAACGTGGGCAATAATTTTAGAGTAATATTTTGATGACAACTGATGGTATTTCTGTATTCTACACTTCAATATTACTCTTTTGACCAATTTTTAGTCAAATCGAAAGCAAAATTTTTTTCCAGATTTTATACCCAAGACTATAGATTTTGGTCTTTTGACAAAAATTGACAAAACATTTTGTGAGCTTTTTTATCATATTATGATGTAAATCAATGCGTAGAACACGGTAGTACAAACCGTTTCTTCGAATTTTTAAAATTGCTGGTTAAATTATATTTTCCCATTTGAAGCTTTTTTTCTCAAAAGCTCTAAACGTGGGCAATAATTTTAGAGTAATATTTTGATGACAACTGATGGTATTTCTGTATTCTACACTTCAATATTACTCTTTTGACCAATTTTTAGTCAAATCGAAAGCAAAATTTTTTTCCCGATTTTATACCCAAGACTATGATTTTGGTCTTTTGACAAAAATTGACAAAACATTTTGTGAGACTTTTTATCATATTATGATGTAAATCAATGCGTAGAACACGGTAATACAAACCGTTTCTTCGAATTTTTAAAATAGCTGGTTAAATTATATTTTCCCATTTGAAGCTTTTTTTCTCAAAAGCTCTAAACGTGGGCAATAATTTTAGAGTAATATTTTGATGACAACTGATGGTATTTCTGTATTCTACACTTCAATATTACTCTTTTGACCAATTTTTAGTCAAATCGAAAGCAAAATTTTTTTCCAGATTTTATACCCAAGACTATAGATTTTGGTCTTTTGACAAAAATTGACAAAACATTTTGTGAGCTTTTTTATCATATTATGATGTAAATCAATGCGTAGAACACGGTAGTACAAACCGTTTCTTCGAATTTTTAAAATTGCTGGTTAAATTATATTTTCCCATTTGAAGCTTTTTTTCTCAAAAGCTCTAAACGTGGGCAATAATTTTAGAGTAATATTTTGATGACAACTGATGGTATTTCTGTATTCTACACTTCAATATTACTCTTTTGACCAATTTTTAGTCAAATCGAAAGCAAAATTTTTTACCCGATTTTATACCCAAGACTATGATTTCGGTCTTTTGACAAAAATTGACAAAACATTTTGTGAGACTTTTTATCATATTATGATGTAAATCAATGCGTAGAACACGGTAGTACAAACCGTTTCTTCGAATTTTTAAAATAGCTGGTTAAATTATATTTTCCCATTTGAAGCTTTTTTTCTCAAAAGCTCTAAACGTGGGCAATAATTTTAGAGTAATATTTTGATGACAACTGATGGTATTTCTGTATTCTACACTTCAATATTACTCTTTTGACCAATTTTTAGTCAAATCGAAAGCAAAATTTTTTTCCAGATTTTATACCCAAGACTATAGATTTTGGTCTTTTGACAAAAATTGACAAAACATTTTGTGAGACTTTTTATCATATTATGATGTAAATCAATGCGTAGAACACGGTAGTACAAACCGTTTCTTCGACATTTTTAAAATTGCTGGTTAAATTATATTTTCCCATTTGAAGCTTTTTTTCTCAAAAGCTCTAAACGTGGGCAATAATTTTAGAGTAATATTTTGATGACAACTGATGGTATTTCTGTATTCTACACTTCAATATTACTCTTTTGACCAATTTTTAGTCAAATCGAAAGCAAAATTTTTTTACCCGATTTTATACCCAAGACTATAGATTTTGGTCTTTTGACAAAAATTGACAAAACATTTTGTGAGACTTTTTATCATATTATGATGTAAATCAATGCGTAGAACACGGTAGTACAAACCGTTTCTTCGAATTTTTTAAAATTGCTGGTTAAATTATATTTTCCCATTTGAAGCTTTTTTTCTCAAAAGCTCTAAACGTGGGCAATAATTTTAGAGTAATATTTTGATGACAACTGATGGTATTTCTGTATTCTACACTTCAATATTACTCTTTTGACCAATTTTTAGTCAAATCGAAAGCAAAATTTTTTTCCGATTTTATACCCAAGACTATAGATTTTGGTCTTTTGACAAAAATTGACAAAACATTTTGTGAGACTTTTTATCATATTATGATGTAAATCAATGCGTAGAACACGGTAGTACAAACCGTTTCTTCGAATTTTTAAAATTGCTGGTTAAATTATATTTTCCCATTTGAAGCTTTTTTTCTCAAAAGCTCTAAACGTGGGCAATAATTTTAGAGTAATATTTTGATGACAACTGATGGTATTTCTGTATTCTACACTTCAATATTACTCTTTTGACCAATTTTTAGTCAAATCGAAAGCAAAATTTTTTTCCGATTTTATACCCAAGACTATAGATTTTGGTCTTTTGACAAAAATTGACAAAACATTTTGTGAGCCTTTTTATCATATTATGATGTAAATCAATGCGTAGAACACGGTAGTACAAACCGTTTCTTCGAATTTTTAAAATTGCTGGTTAAATTATATTTTCCCATTTGAAGCTTTTTTTCTCAAAAGCTCTAAACGTGGGCAATAATTTTAGAGTAATATTTTGATGACAACTGATGGTATTTCTGTATTCTACACTTCAATATTACTCTTTTGACCAATTTTTAGTCAAATCGAAAGCAAAATTTTTTTCCCGATTTTATACCCAAGACTATAGATTTTGGTCTTTTGACAAAAATTGACAAAACATTTTGTGAGACTTTTTTATCATATTATGATGTAAATCAATGCGTAGAACACGGTAGTACAAACCGTTTCTTCGAATTTTTAAAATTGCTGGTTAAATTATATTTTCCCATTTGAAGCTTTTTTCTCAAAAGCTCTAAACGTGGGCAATAATTTTAGAGTAATATTTTGATGACAACTGATGGTATTTCTGTATTCTACACTTCAATATTACTCTTTTGACCAATTTTTAGTCAAATCGAAAGCAAAATTTTTTTCCCGATTTTATACCCAAGACTATAGATTTTGGTCTTTTGACAAAAATTGACAAAACATTTTGTGAGACTTTTTATCATATTATGATGTAAATCAATGCGTAGAACACGGTAGTACAAACCGTTTCTTCGAATTTTTAAAATTGCTGGTTAAATTATATTTTCCCATTTGAAGCTTTTTTTCTCAAAAGCTCTAAACGTGGGCAATAATTTTAGAGTAATATTTTGATGACAACTGATGGTATTTCTGTATTCTACACTTCAATATTACTCTTTTGACCAATTTTTAGTCAAATCGAAAGCAAAATTTTTTTCCAGATTTTATACCCAAGACTATAGATTTTGGTCTTTTGACAAAAATTGACAAAACATTTTGTGAGCTTTTTTATCATATTATGATGTAAATCAATGCGTAGAACACGGTAGTACAAACCGTTTCTTCGAATTTTTAAAATTGCTGGTTAAATTATATTTTCCCATTTGAAGCTTTTTTTCTCAAAAGCTCTAAACGTGGGCAATAATTTTAGAGTAATATTTTGATGACAACTGATGGTATTTCTGTATTCTACACTTCAATATTACTCTTTTGACCAATTTTTAGTCAAATCGAAAGCAAAATTTTTTACCCGATTTTATACCCAAGACTATGATTTTGGTCTTTTGACAAAAATTGACAAAACATTTTGTGAGACTTTTTATCATATTATGATGTAAATCAATGCGTAGAACACGGTAGTACAAACCGTTTCTTCGAATTTTTAAAATTGCTGGTTAAATTATATTTTCCCATTTGAAGCTTTTTTTCTCAAAAGCTCTAAACGTGGGCAATAATTTTAGAGTAATATTTTGATGACAACTGATGGTATTTCTGTATTCTACACTTCAATATTACTCTTTTGACCAATTTTTAGTCAAATCGAAAGCAAAATTTTTTTCCAGATTTTATACCCAAGACTATAGATTTTGGTCTTTTGACAAAAATTGACAAAACATTTTGTGAGCTTTTTTATCATATTATGATGTAAATCAATGCGTAGAACACGGTAGTACAAACCGTTTCTTCGAATTTTTAAAATTGCTGGTTAAATTATATTTTCCCATTTGAAGCTTTTTTTCTCAAAAGCTCTAAACGTGGGCAATAATTTTAGAGTAATATTTTGATGACAACTGATGGTATTTCTGTATTCTACACTTCAATATTACTCTTTTGACCAATTTTTAGTCAAATCGAAAGCAAAATTTTTTTCCCGATTTTATACCCAAGACTATAGATTTTGGTCTTTTGACAAAAATTGACAAAACATTTTGTGAGCCTTTTTATCATATTATGATGTAAATCAATGCGTAGAACACGGTAGTACAAACCGTTTCTTCGAATTTTTAAAATTGCTGGTTAAATTATATTTTCCCATTTGAAGCTTTTTTCTCAAAAGCTCTAAACGTGGGCAATAATTTTAGAGTAATATTTTGATGACAACTGATGGTATTTCTGTATTCTACACTTCAATATTACTCTTTTGACCAATTTTTAGTCAAATCGAAAGCAAAATTTTTTTCCAGATTTTATACCCAAGACTATAGATTTTGGTCTTTTGACAAAAATTGACAAAACATTTTGTGAGACTTTTTATCATATTATGATGTAAATCAATGCGTAGAACACGGTAGTACAAACCGTTTCTTCGAATTTTTAAAATTGCTGGTTAAATTATATTTTCCCATTTGAAGCTTTTTTTCTCAAAAGCTCTAAACGTGGGCAATAATTTTAGAGTAATATTTTGATGACAACTGATGGTATTTCTGTATTCTACACTTCAATATTACTCTTTTGACCAATTTTTAGTCAAATCGAAAGCAAAATTTTTTTCCAGATTTTATACCCAAGACTATAGATTTTGGTCTTTTGACAAAAATTGACAAAACATTTTGTGAGACTTTTTTATCATATTATGATGTAAATCAATGCGTAGAACACGGTAGTACAAACCGTTTCTTCGAATTTTTAAAATTGCTGGTTAAATTATATTTTCCCATTTGAAGCTTTTTTTCTCAAAAGCTCTAAACGTGGGCAATAATTTTAGAGTAATATTTTGATGACAACTGATGGTATTTCTGTATTCTACACTTCAATATTACTCTTTTGACCAATTTTTAGTCAAATCGAAAGCAAAATTTTTTACCCGATTTTATACCCAAGACTATGATTTCGGTCTTTTGACAAAAATTGACAAAACATTTTGTGAGACTTTTTATCATATTATGATGTAAATCAATGCGTAGAACACGGTAATACAAACCGTTTCTTCGAATTTTTAAAATAGCTGGTTAAACTATATTTTCCCATTTGAAGCTTTTTTTCTCAAAAGCTCTAAACGTGGGCAATAATTTTAGAGTAATATTTTGATGACAACTGATGGTATTTCTGTATTCTACACTTCAATATTACTCTTTTGACCAATTTTTAGTCAAATCGAAAGCAAAATTTTTTTCCAGATTTTATACCCAAGACTATAGATTTTGGTCTTTTGACAAAAATTGACAAAACATTTTGTGAGCTTTTTTATCATATTATGATGTAAATCAATGCGTAGAACACGGTAGTACAAACCGTTTCTTCGAATTTTTAAAATTGCTGGTTAAATTATATTTTCCCATTTGAAGCTTTTTTTCTCAAAAGCTCTAAACGTGGGCAATAATTTTAGAGTAATATTTTGATGACAACTGATGGTATTTCTGTATTCTACACTTCAATATTACTCTTTTGACCAATTTTTAGTCAAATCGAAAGCAAAATTTTTTTCCGATTTTATACCCAAGACTATAGATTTTGGTCTTTTGACAAAAATTGACAAAACATTTTGTGAGACTTTTTATCATATTATGATGTAAATCAATGCGTAGAACACGGTAGTACAAACCGTTTCTTCGAATTTTTTAAAATTGCTGGTTAAATTATATTTTCCCATTTGAAGCTTTTTTTCTCAAAAGCTCTAAACGTGGGCAATAATTTTAGAGTAATATTTTGATGACAACTGATGGTATTTCTGTATTCTACACTTCAATATTACTCTTTTGACCAATTTTTAGTCAAATCGAAAGCAAAATTTTTTACCCGATTTTATACCCAAGACTATGATTTCGGTCTTTTGACAAAAATTGACAAAACATTTTGTGAGACTTTTTATCATATTATGATGTAAATCAATGCGTAGAACACGGTAGTACAAACCGTTTCTTCGAATTTTTAAAATTGCTGGTTAAATTATATTTTCCCATTTGAAGCTTTTTTTCTCAAAAGCTCTAAACGTGGGCAATAATTTTAGAGTAATATTTTGATGACAACTGATGGTATTTCTGTATTCTACACTTCAATATTACTCTTTTGACCAATTTTTAGTCAAATCGAAAGCAAAATTTTTTTCCAGATTTTATACCCAAGACTATAGATTTTGGTCTTTTGACAAAAATTGACAAAACATTTTGTGAGCTTTTTTATCATATTATGATGTAAATCAATGCGTAGAACACGGTAGTACAAACCGTTTCTTCGAATTTTTAAAATTGCTGGTTAAATTATATTTTCCCATTTGAAGCTTTTTTTCTCAAAAGCTCTAAACGTGGGCAATAATTTTAGAGTAATATTTTGATGACAACTGATGGTATTTCTGTATTCTACACTTCAATATTACTCTTTTGACCAATTTTTAGTCAAATCGAAAGCAAAATTTTTTTCCAGATTTTATACCCAAGACTATAGATTTTGGTCTTTTGACAAAAATTGACAAAACATTTTGTGAGACTTTTTATCATATTATGATGTAAATCAATGCGTAGAACACGGTAGTACAAACCGTTTCTTCGAATTTTTAAAATTGCTGGTTAAATTATATTTTCCCATTTGAAGCTTTTTTTCTCAAAAGCTCTAAACGTGGGCAATAATTTTAGAGTAATATTTTGATGACAACTGATGGTATTTCTGTATTCTACACTTCAATATTACTCTTTTGACCAATTTTTAGTCAAATCGAAAGCAAAATTTTTTACCCGATTTTATACCCAAGACTATGATTTTGGTCTTTTGACAAAAATTGACAAAACATTTTGTGAGACTTTTTATCATATTATGATGTAAATCAATGCGTAGAACACGGTAGTACAAACCGTTTCTTCGAATTTTTAAAATTGCTGGTTAAATTATATTTTCCCATTTGAAGCTTTTTTTCTCAAAAGCTCTAAACGTGGGCAATAATTTTAGAGTAATATTTTGATGACAACTGATGGTATTTCTGTATTCTACACTTCAATATTACTCTTTTGACCAATTTTTAGTCAAATCGAAAGCAAAATTTTTTTCCAGATTTTATACCCAAGACTATAGATTTTGGTCTTTTGACAAAAATTGACAAAACATTTTGTGAGCCTTTTTTATCATATTATGATGTAAATCAATGCGTAGAACACGGTAGTACAAACCGTTTCTTCGAATTTTTAAAATTGCTGGTTAAATTATATTTTCCCATTTGAAGCTTTTTTTCTCAAAAGCTCTAAACGTGGGCAATAATTTTAGAGTAATATTTTGATGACAACTGATGGTATTTCTGTATTCTACACTTCAATATTACTCTTTTGACCAATTTTTAGTCAAATCGAAAGCAAAATTTTTTTCCCGATTTTATACCCAAGACTATAGATTTTGGTCTTTTGACAAAAATTGACAAAACATTTTGTGAGCCTTTTTATCATATTATGATGTAAATCAATGCGTAGAACACGGTAGTACAAACCGTTTCTTCGAATTTTTAAAATTGCTGGTTAAATTATATTTTCCCATTTGAAGCTTTTTTTCTCAAAAGCTCTAAACGTGGGCAATAATTTTAGAGTAATATTTTGATGACAACTGATGGTATTTCTGTATTCTACACTTCAATATTACTCTTTTGACCAATTTTTAGTCAAATCGAAAGCAAAATTTTTTTCCAGATTTTATACCCAAGACTATAGATTTTGGTCTTTTGACAAAAATTGACAAAACATTTTGTGAGACTTTTTATCATATTATGATGTAAATCAATGCGTAGAACACGGTAGTACAAACCGTTTCTTCGAATTTTTAAAATTGCTGGTTAAATTATATTTTCCCATTTGAAGCTTTTTTTCTCAAAAGCTCTAAACGTGGGCAATAATTTTAGAGTAATATTTTGATGACAACTGATGGTATTTCTGTATTCTACACTTCAATATTACTCTTTTGACCAATTTTTAGTCAAATCGAAAGCAAAATTTTTTTCCAGATTTTATACCCAAGACTATAGATTTTGGTCTTTTGACAAAAATTGACAAAACATTTTGTGAGCCTTTTTATCATATTATGATGTAAATCAATGCGTAGAACACGGTAGTACAAACCGTTTCTTCGAATTTTTAAAATTGCTGGTTAAATTATATTTTCCCATTTGAAGCTTTTTTTCTCAAAAGCTCTAAACGTGGGCAATAATTTTAGAGTAATATTTTGATGACAACTGATGGTATTTCTGTATTCTACACTTCAATATTACTCTTTTGACCAATTTTTAGTCAAATCGAAAGCAAAATTTTTTTCCCGATTTTATACCCAAGACTATAGATTTTGGTCTTTTGACAAAAATTGACAAAACATTTTGTGAGACTTTTTATCATATTATGATGTAAATCAATGCGTAGAACACGGTAGTACAAACCGTTTCTTCGAATTTTTAAAATTGCTGGTTAAATTATATTTTCCCATTTGAAGCTTTTTTTCTCAAAAGCTCTAAACGTGGGCAATAATTTTAGAGTAATATTTTGATGACAACTGATGGTATTTCTGTATTCTACACTTCAATATTACTCTTTTGACCAATTTTTAGTCAAATCGAAAGCAAAATTTTTTTCCAGATTTTATACCCAAGACTATAGATTTTGGTCTTTTGACAAAAATTGACAAAACATTTTGTGAGACTTTTTTATCATATTATGATGTAAATCAATGCGTAGAACACGGTAGTACAAACCGTTTCTTCGAATTTTTAAAATTGCTGGTTAAATTATATTTTCCCATTTGAAGCTTTTTTTCTCAAAAGCTCTAAACGTGGGCAATAATTTTAGAGTAATATTTTGATGACAACTGATGGTATTTCTGTATTCTACACTTCAATATTACTCTTTTGACCAATTTTTAGTCAAATCGAAAGCAAAATTTTTTACCCGATTTTATACCCAAGACTATGATTTTGGTCTTTTGACAAAAATTGACAAAACATTTTGTGAGACTTTTTATCATATTATGATGTAAATCAATGCGTAGAACACGGTAGTACAAACCGTTTCTTCGAATTTTTAAAATTGCTGGTTAAATTATATTTTCCCATTTGAAGCTTTTTTTCTCAAAAGCTCTAAACGTGGGCAATAATTTTAGAGTAATATTTTGATGACAACTGATGGTATTTCTGTATTCTACACTTCAATATTACTCTTTTGACCAATTTTTAGTCAAATCGAAAGCAAAATTTTTTTCCAGATTTTATACCCAAGACTATAGATTTTGGTCTTTTGACAAAAATTGACAAAACATTTTGTGAGACTTTTTTATCATATTATGATGTAAATCAATGCGTAGAACACGGTAGTACAAACCGTTTCTTCGAATTTTTAAAATTGCTGGTTAAATTATATTTTCCCATTTGAAGCTTTTTTTCTCAAAAGCTCTAAACGTGGGCAATAATTTTAGAGTAATATTTTGATGACAACTGATGGTATTTCTGTATTCTACACTTCAATATTACTCTTTTGACCAATTTTTAGTCAAATCGAAAGCAAAATTTTTTTCCAGATTTTATACCCAAGACTATAGATTTTGGTCTTTTGACAAAAATTGACAAAACATTTTGTGAGACTTTTTTATCATATTATGATGTAAATCAATGCGTAGAACACGGTAGTACAAACCGTTTCTTCGAATTTTTAAAATTGCTGGTTAAATTATATTTTCCCATTTGAAGCTTTTTTTCTCAAAAGCTCTAAACGTGGGCAATAATTTTAGAGTAATATTTTGATGACAACTGATGGTATTTCTGTATTCTACACTTCAATATTACTCTTTTGACCAATTTTTAGTCAAATCGAAAGCAAAATTTTTTTCCAGATTTTATACCCAAGACTATAGATTTTGGTCTTTTGACAAAAATTGACAAAACATTTTGTGAGACTTTTTATCATATTATGATGTAAATCAATGCGTAGAACACGGTAGTACAAACCGTTTCTTCGAATTTTTAAAATTGCTGGTTAAATTATATTTTCCCATTTGAAGCTTTTTTTCTCAAAAGCTCTAAACGTGGGCAATAATTTTAGAGTAATATTTTGATGACAACTGATGGTATTTCTGTATTCTACACTTCAATATTACTCTTTTGACCAATTTTTAGTCAAATCGAAAGCAAAATTTTTTTCCAGATTTTATACCCAAGACTATAGATTTTGGTCTTTTGACAAAAATTGACAAAACATTTTGTGAGACTTTTTATCATATTATGATGTAAATCAATGCGTAGAACACGGTAGTACAAACCGTTTCTTCGAATTTTTAAAATTGCTGGTTAAATTATATTTTCCCATTTGAAGCTTTTTTTCTCAAAAGCTCTAAACGTGGGCAATAATTTTAGAGTAATATTTTGATGACAACTGATGGTATTTCTGTATTCTACACTTCAATATTACTCTTTTGACCAATTTTTAGTCAAATCGAAAGCAAAATTTTTTTCCCGATTTTATACCCAAGACTATAGATTTTGGTCTTTTGACAAAAATTGACAAAACATTTTGTGAGACTTTTTATCATATTATGATGTAAATCAATGCGTAGAACACGGTAGTACAAACCGTTTCTTCGAATTTTTAAAATTGCTGGTTAAATTATATTTTCCCATTTGAAGCTTTTTTTCTCAAAAGCTCTAAACGTGGGCAATAATTTTAGAGTAATATTTTGATGACAACTGATGGTATTTCTGTATTCTACACTTCAATATTACTCTTTTGACCAATTTTTAGTCAAATCGAAAGCAAAATTTTTTTCCAGATTTTATACCCAAGACTATAGATTTTGGTCTTTTGACAAAAATTGACAAAACATTTTGTGAGCTTTTTTATCATATTATGATGTAAATCAATGCGTAGAACACGGTAGTACAAACCGTTTCTTCGAATTTTTAAAATTGCTGGTTAAATTATATTTTCCCATTTGAAGCTTTTTTTCTCAAAAGCTCTAAACGTGGGCAATAATTTTAGAGTAATATTTTGATGACAACTGATGGTATTTCTGTATTCTACACTTCAATATTACTCTTTTGACCAATTTTTAGTCAAATCGAAAGCAAAATTTTTTTCCAGATTTTATACCCAAGACTATAGATTTTGGTCTTTTGACAAAAATTGACAAAACATTTTGTGAGACTTTTTTATCATATTATGATGTAAATCAATGCGTAGAACACGGTAGTACAAACCGTTTCTTCGAATTTTTAAAATTGCTGGTTAAATTATATTTTCCCATTTGAAGCTTTTTTTCTCAAAAGCTCTAAACGTGGGCAATAATTTTAGAGTAATATTTTGATGACAACTGATGGTATTTCTGTATTCTACACTTCAATATTACTCTTTTGACCAATTTTTAGTCAAATCGAAAGCAAAATTTTTTTCCCGATTTTATACCCAAGACTATGATTTTGGTCTTTTGACAAAAATTGACAAAACATTTTGTGAGACTTTTTATCATATTATGATGTAAATCAATGCGTAGAACACGGTAGTACAAACCGTTTCTTCGAATTTTTAAAATTGCTGGTTAAATTATATTTTCCCATTTGAAGCTTTTTTTCTCAAAAGCTCTAAACGTGGGCAATAATTTTAGAGTAATATTTTGATGACAACTGATGGTATTTCTGTATTCTACACTTCAATATTACTCTTTTGACCAATTTTTAGTCAAATCGAAAGCAAAATTTTTTTCCAGATTTTATACCCAAGACTATAGATTTTGGTCTTTTGACAAAAATTGACAAAACATTTTGTGAGACTTTTTATCATATTATGATGTAAATCAATGCGTAGAACACGGTAGTACAAACCGTTTCTTCGAATTTTTAAAATTGCTGGTTAAATTATATTTTCCCATTTGAAGCTTTTTTTCTCAAAAGCTCTAAACGTGGGCAATAATTTTAGAGTAATATTTTGATGACAACTGATGGTATTTCTGTATTCTACACTTCAATATTACTCTTTTGACCAATTTTTAGTCAAATCGAAAGCAAAATTTTTTTCCCGATTTTATACCCAAGACTATAGATTTTGGTCTTTTGACAAAAATTGACAAAACATTTTGTGAGCCTTTTTATCATATTATGATGTAAATCAATGCGTAGAACACGGTAGTACAAACCGTTTCTTCGAATTTTTTAAAATTGCTGGTTAAATTATATTTTCCCATTTGAAGCTTTTTTTCTCAAAAGCTCTAAACGTGGGCAATAATTTTAGAGTAATATTTTGATGACAACTGATGGTATTTCTGTATTCTACACTTCAATATTACTCTTTTGACCAATTTTTAGTCAAATCGAAAGCAAAATTTTTTTCCCGATTTTATACCCAAGACTATAGATTTTGGTCTTTTGACAAAAATTGACAAAACATTTTGTGAGACTTTTTATCATATTATGATGTAAATCAATGCGTAGAACACGGTAGTACAAACCGTTTCTTCGAATTTTTAAAATTGCTGGTTAAATTATATTTTCCCATTTGAAGCTTTTTTCTCAAAAGCTCTAAACGTGGGCAATAATTTTAGAGTAATATTTTGATGACAACTGATGGTATTTCTGTATTCTACACTTCAATATTACTCTTTTGACCAATTTTTAGTCAAATCGAAAGCAAAATTTTTTTCCAGATTTTATACCCAAGACTATAGATTTTGGTCTTTTGACAAAAATTGACAAAACATTTTGTGAGACTTTTTTATCATATTATGATGTAAATCAATGCGTAGAACACGGTAGTACAAACCGTTTCTTCGAATTTTTAAAATTGCTGGTTAAATTATATTTTCCCATTTGAAGCTTTTTTTCTCAAAAGCTCTAAACGTGGGCAATAATTTTAGAGTAATATTTTGATGACAACTGATGGTATTTCTGTATTCTACACTTCAATATTACTCTTTTGACCAATTTTTAGTCAAATCGAAAGCAAAATTTTTTTCCCGATTTTATACCCAAGACTATAGATTTTGGTCTTTTGACAAAAATTGACAAAACATTTTGTGAGACTTTTTTATCATATTATGATGTAAATCAATGCGTAGAACACGGTAGTACAAACCGTTTCTTCGAATTTTTAAAATTGCTGGTTAAATTATATTTTCCCATTTGAAGCTTTTTTCTCAAAAGCTCTAAACGTGGGCAATAATTTTAGAGTAATATTTTGATGACAACTGATGGTATTTCTGTATTCTACACTTCAATATTACTCTTTTGACCAATTTTTAGTCAAATCGAAAGCAAAATTTTTTTCCAGATTTTATACCCAAGACTATAGATTTTGGTCTTTTGACAAAAATTGACAAAACATTTTGTGAGACTTTTTTATCATATTATGATGTAAATCAATGCGTAGAACACGGTAGTACAAACCGTTTCTTCGAATTTTTAAAATTGCTGGTTAAATTATATTTTCCCATTTGAAGCTTTTTTTCTCAAAAGCTCTAAACGTGGGCAATAATTTTAGAGTAATATTTTGATGACAACTGATGGTATTTCTGTATTCTACACTTCAATATTACTCTTTTGACCAATTTTTAGTCAAATCGAAAGCAAAATTTTTTTACCCGATTTTATACCCAAGACTATAGATTTTGGTCTTTTGACAAAAATTGACAAAACATTTTGTGAGACTTTTTTATCATATTATGATGTAAATCAATGCGTAGAACACGGTAGTACAAACCGTTTCTTCGAATTTTTTAAAATTGCTGGTTAAATTATATTTTCCCATTTGAAGCTTTTTTTCTCAAAAGCTCTAAACGTGGGCAATAATTTTAGAGTAATATTTTGATGACAACTGATGGTATTTCTGTATTCTACACTTCAATATTACTCTTTTGACCAATTTTTAGTCAAATCGAAAGCAAAATTTTTTACCCGATTTTATACCCAAGACTATGATTTCGGTCTTTTGACAAAAATTGACAAAACATTTTGTGAGACTTTTTATCATATTATGATGTAAATCAATGCGTAGAACACGGTAGTACAAACCGTTTCTTCGAATTTTTAAAATAGCTGGTTAAACTATATTTTCCCATTTGAAGCTTTTTTTCTCAAAAGCTCTAAACGTGGGCAATAATTTTAGAGTAATATTTTGATGACAACTGATGGTATTTCTGTATTCTACACTTCAATATTACTCTTTTGACCAATTTTTAGTCAAATCGAAAGCAAAATTTTTTTCCGATTTTTACCCAAGACTTGATTTTTTTCTTTTTAAAAAAAAAAAAAAAAAAATTTGTGAACCTTTTTTTTATATTTTTAATAAAAAAAAAGGGGAAAAAAAGGGAAAAAAAAACGGTTTTTCGAAATTTTAAAAATTGTGGTTAAAATATATTTTTCCATTTGAAGCTTTTTTTCTCAAAAGCTCTAAACGAGGGCAATAATTTTAGAGTTTTTTTTTTTTTTTTTTTTTATCTTTTACCTTTTAGTCAAATCGAAAGCAAAATTTTTTCCAGATTTTATACCCAAGACTATAGATTTTGGTCTTTTGACAAAAATTGACAAAACATTTTGTGAGCTTTTTTATCATATTATGATGTAAATCAATGCGTAGAACACGGTAGTACAAACCGTTTCTTCGAATTTTTAAAATTGCTGGTTAAATTATATTTTCCCATTTGAAGCTTTTTTTCTCAAAAGCTCTAAACGTGGGCAATAATTTTAGAGTAATATTTTGATGACAACTGATGGTATTTCTGTATTCTACACTTCAATATTACTCTTTTGACCAATTTTTAGTCAAATCGAAAGCAAAATTTTTTTCCCGATTTTATACCCAAGACTATGATTTTGGTCTTTTGACAAAAATTGACAAAACATTTTGTGAGACTTTTTATCATATTATGATGTAAATCAATGCGTAGAACACGGTAGTACAAACCGTTTCTTCGAATTTTTAAAATTGCTGGTTAAATTATATTTTCCCATTTGAAGCTTTTTTTCTCAAAAGCTCTAAACGTGGGCAATAATTTTAGAGTAATATTTTGATGACAACTGATGGTATTTCTGTATTCTACACTTCAATATTACTCTTTTGACCAATTTTTAGTCAAATCGAAAGCAAAATTTTTTTCCCGATTTTATACCCAAGACTATAGATTTTGGTCTTTTGACAAAAATTGACAAAACATTTTGTGAGACTTTTTTATCATATTATGATGTAAATCAATGCGTAGAACACGGTAGTACAAACCGTTTCTTCGAATTTTTAAAATTGCTGGTTAAATTATATTTTCCCATTTGAAGCTTTTTTTCTCAAAAGCTCTAAACGTGGGCAATAATTTTAGAGTAATATTTTGATGACAACTGATGGTATTTCTGTATTCTACACTTCAATATTACTCTTTTGACCAATTTTTAGTCAAATCGAAAGCAAAATTTTTTTCCAGATTTTATACCCAAGACTATAGATTTTGGTCTTTTGACAAAAATTGACAAAACATTTTGTGAGCTTTTTTATCATATTATGATGTAAATCAATGCGTAGAACACGGTAGTACAAACCGTTTCTTCGAATTTTTAAAATTGCTGGTTAAATTATATTTTCCCATTTGAAGCTTTTTTTCTCAAAAGCTCTAAACGTGGGCAATAATTTTAGAGTAATATTTTGATGACAACTGATGGTATTTTTGTATTCTACACTTCAATATTACTCTTTTGACCAATTTTTAGTCAAATCGAAAGCAAAATTTTTTACCCGATTTTATACCCAAGACTATGATTTCGGTCTTTTGACAAAAATTGACAAAACATTTTGTGAGACTTTTTTATCATATTATGATGTAAATCAATGCGTAGAACACGGTAATACAAACCGTTTCTTCGAATTTTTAAAATAGCTGGTTAAACTATATTTTCCCATTTGAAGCTTTTTTTCTCAAAAGCTCTAAACGTGGGCAATAATTTTAGAGTAATATTTTGATGACAACTGATGGTATTTTTGTATTCTACACTTCAATATTACTCTTTTGACCAATTTTTAGTCAAATCGAAAGCAAAATTTTTTTACCCGATTTTATACCCAAGACTATGATTTCGGTCTTTTGACAAAAATTGACAAAACATTTTGTGAGACTTTTTTATCAAATTATGATGTAAATCAATGCGTAGAACACGGTAATACAAACCGTTTCTTCGAATTTTTTAAAATAGCTGGTTAAACTATATTTTCCCATTTGAAGCTTTTTTTCTCAAAAGCTCTAAACGTGGGCAATAATTTTAGAGTAATATTTTGATGACAACTGATGGTATTTTTGTATTCTACACTTCAATATTACTCTTTTGACCAATTTTTAGTCAAATCGAAAGCAAAATTTTTTTCCAGATTTTATACCCAAGACTATAGATTTTGGTCTTTTGACAAAAATTGACAAAACATTTTGTGAGACTTTTTTATCATATTATGATGTAAATCAATGCGTAGAACACGGTAGTACAAACCGTTTCTTCGAATTTTTAAAATTGCTGGTTAAATTATATTTTCCCATTTGAAGCTTTTTTTCTCAAAAGCTCTAAACGTGGGCAATAATTTTAGAGTAATATTTTGATGACAACTGATGGTATTTCTGTATTCTACACTTCAATATTACTCTTTTGACCAATTTTTAGTCAAATCGAAAGCAAAATTTTTTTCCAGATTTTATACCCAAGACTATAGATTTTGGTCTTTTGACAAAAATTGACAAAACATTTTGTGAGACTTTTTTATCATATTATGATGTAAATCAATGCGTAGAACACGGTAGTACAAACCGTTTCTTCGAATTTTTAAAATTGCTGGTTAAATTATATTTTCCCATTTGAAGCTTTTTTTCTCAAAAGCTCTAAACGTGGGCAATAATTTTAGAGTAATATTTTGATGACAACTGATGGTATTTTTGTATTCTACACTTCAATATTACTCTTTTGACCAATTTTTAGTCAAATCGAAAGCAAAATTTTTTACCCGATTTTATACCCAAGACTATGATTTCGGTCTTTTGACAAAAATTGACAAAACATTTTGTGAGACTTTTTTATCATATTATGATGTAAATCAATGCGTAGAACACGGTAGTACAAACCGTTTCTTCGAATTTTTTAAAATAGCTGGTTAAACTATATTTTCCCATTTGAAGCTTTTTTTCTCAAAAGCTCTAAACGTGGGCAATAATTTTAGAGTAATATTTTGATGACAACTGATGGTATTTCTGTATTCTACACTTCAATATTACTCTTTTGACCAATTTTTAGTCAAATCGAAAGCAAAATTTTTTTCCAGATTTTATACCCAAGACTATAGATTTTGGTCTTTTGACAAAAATTGACAAAACATTTTGTGAGACTTTTTTATCATATTATGATGTAAATCAATGCGTAGAACACGGTAGTACAAACCGTTTCTTCGAATTTTTTAAAATTGCTGGTTAAATTATATTTTCCCATTTGAAGCTTTTTTTCTCAAAAGCTCTAAACGTGGGCAATAATTTTAGAGTAATATTTTGATGACAACTGATGGTATTTCTGTATTCTACACTTCAATATTACTCTTTTGACCAATTTTTAGTCAAATCGAAAGCAAAATTTTTTTCCCGATTTTATACCCAAGACTATGATTTCGGTCTTTTGACAAAAATTGACAAAACATTTTGTGAGACTTTTTATCATATTATGATGTAAATCAATGCGTAGAACACGGTAGTACAAACCGTTTCTTCGAATTTTTTAAAATTGCTGGTTAAATTATATTTTCCCATTTGAAGCTTTTTTTCTCAAAAGCTCTAAACGTGGGCAATAATTTTAGAGTAATATTTTGATGACAACTGATGGTATTTCTGTATTCTACACTTCAATATTACTCTTTTGACCAATTTTTAGTCAAATCGAAAGCAAAATTTTTTACCCGATTTTATACCCAAGACTATGATTTCGGTCTTTTGACAAAAATTGACAAAACATTTTGTGAGCTTTTTATCTATTTGTGTAATTTGGGTGTAAAAAACAATTTTTTTAAATTTTAAAAATTCCTAGTAAAATAAAATTTTCCCATTAAAACTTTTTTTCCAAAAACCTAAAAACGAAAAAAAAAATTTAAAAATAATTTTTTAATAAAAACTAATGTTTTTTTTTTTTTTTACTTTTAAATTTTTTTTTTTACCAAATTTCCACCAAAACCAAAAAAAAATTTTTTCGTTTTTCCCCTTGATTTTGGTCTTTTGACAAAAATTGACAAAACATTTTGTGAGCTTTTTATCATATTATGATGTAAATCAATGCGTAGAACACGGTAGTACAAACCGTTTCTTCGAATTTTTAAAATTGCTGGTTAAATTATATTTTCCCATTTGAAGCTTTTTTTCTCAAAAGCTCTAAACGTGGGCAATAATTTTAGAGTAATATTTTGATGACAACTGATGGTATTTCTGTATTCTACACTTCAATATTACTCTTTTGACCAATTTTTAGTCAAATCGAAAGCAAAATTTTTTTCCAGATTTTATACCCAAGACTATAGATTTTGGTCTTTTGACAAAAATTGACAAAACATTTTGTGAGACTTTTTTATCATATTATGATGTAAATCAATGCGTAGAACACGGTAGTACAAACCGTTTCTTCGAATTTTTAAAATTGCTGGTTAAATTATATTTTCCCATTTGAAGCTTTTTTTCTCAAAAGCTCTAAACGTGGGCAATAATTTTAGAGTAATATTTTGATGACAACTGATGGTATTTCTGTATTCTACACTTCAATATTACTCTTTTGACCAATTTTTAGTCAAATCGAAAGCAAAATTTTTTTCCCGATTTTATACCCAAGACTATAGATTTTGGTCTTTTGACAAAAATTGACAAAACATTTTGTGAGACTTTTTATCATATTATGATGTAAATCAATGCGTAGAACACGGTAGTACAAACCGTTTCTTCGAATTTTTAAAATTGCTGGTTAAATTATATTTTCCCATTTGAAGCTTTTTTTCACAAAGCTCTAAACGTGGGCAATAATTTTAGAGTAATATTTTGATGACAACTGATGGTATTTCTGTATTCTACACTTCAATATTACTCTTTTGACCAATTTTTAGTCAAATCGAAAGCAAAATTTTTTTCCCGATTTTATACCCAAGACTATAGATTTTGGTCTTTTGACAAAAATTGACAAAACATTTTGTGAGACTTTTTATCATATTATGATGTAAATCAATGCGTAGAACACGGTAGTACAAACCGTTTCTTCGAATTTTTAAAATTGCTGGTTAAATTATATTTTCCCATTTGAAGCTTTTTTTCTCAAAAGCTCTAAACGTGGGCAATAATTTTAGAGTAATATTTTGATGACAACTGATGGTATTTCTGTATTCTACACTTCAATATTACTCTTTTGACCAATTTTTAGTCAAATCGAAAGCAAAATTTTTTTCCAGATTTTATACCCAAGACTATAGATTTTGGTCTTTTGACAAAAATTGACAAAACATTTTGTGAGACTTTTTTATCATATTATGATGTAAATCAATGCGTAGAACACGGTAGTACAAACCGTTTCTTCGAATTTTTAAAATTGCTGGTTAAATTATATTTTCCCATTTGAAGCTTTTTTTCTCAAAAGCTCTAAACGTGGGCAATAATTTTAGAGTAATATTTTGATGACAACTGATGGTATTTCTGTATTCTACACTTCAATATTACTCTTTTGACCAATTTTTAGTCAAATCGAAAGCAAAATTTTTTTCCCGATTTTATACCCAAGACTATAGATTTTGGTCTTTTGACAAAAATTGACAAAACATTTTGTGAGACTTTTTTATCATATTATGATGTAAATCAATGCGTAGAACACGGTAGTACAAACCGTTTCTTCGAATTTTTAAAATTGCTGGTTAAATTATATTTTCCCATTTGAAGCTTTTTTTCTCAAAAGCTCTAAACGTGGGCAATAATTTTAGAGTAATATTTTGATGACAACTGATGGTATTTCTGTATTCTACACTTCAATATTACTCTTTTGACCAATTTTTAGTCAAATCGAAAGCAAAATTTTTTTCCAGATTTTATACCCAAGACTATAGATTTTGGTCTTTTGACAAAAATTGACAAAACATTTTGTGAGCCTTTTTTATCATATTATGATGTAAATCAATGCGTAGAACACGGTAGTACAAACCGTTTCTTCGAATTTTTAAAATTGCTGGTTAAATTATATTTTCCCATTTGAAGCTTTTTTTCTCAAAAGCTCTAAACGTGGGCAATAATTTTAGAGTAATATTTTGATGACAACTGATGGTATTTTCTGTATTCTACACTTCAATATTACTCTTTTGACCAATTTTTAGTCAAATCGAAAGCAAAATTTTTTACCCGATTTTATACCCAAGACTATGATTTCGGTCTTTTGACAAAAATTGACAAAACATTTTGTGAGACTTTTTTATCATATTATGATGTAAATCAATGCGTAGAACACGGTAATACAAACCGTTTCTTCGAATTTTTTAAAATAGCTGGTTAAATTATATTTTCCCATTTGAAGCTTTTTTTCTCAAAAGCTCTAAACGTGGGCAATAATTTTAGAGTAATATTTTGATGACAACTGATGGTATTTCTGTATTCTACACTTCAATATTACTCTTTTGACCAATTTTTAGTCAAATCGAAAGCAAAATTTTTTTCCAGATTTTATACCCAAGACTATAGATTTTGGTCTTTTGACAAAAATTGACAAAACATTTTGTGAGCTTTTTTATCATATTATGATGTAAATCAATGCGTAAAACACGGTAGTACAAACCGTTTCTTCGAATTTTTAAAATTGCTGGTTAAATTATATTTTCCCATTTGAAGCTTTTTTTCTCAAAAGCTCTAAACGTGGGCAATAATTTTAGAGTAATATTTTGATGACAACTGATGGTATTTTTGTATTCTACACTTCAATATTACTCTTTTGACCAATTTTAGTCAAATCGAAAGCAAAATTTTTTACCCGATTTTATACCCAAGACTATGATTTCGGTCTTTTGACAAAAATTGACAAAACATTTTGTGAGACTTTTTATCATATTATGATGTAAATCAATGCGTAGAACACGGTAATACAAACCGTTTCTTCGAATTTTTAAAATAGCTGGTTAAACTATATTTTCCCATTTGAAGCTTTTTTTCTCAAAAGCTCTAAACGTGGGCAATAATTTTAGAGTAATATTTTGATGACAACTGATGGTATTTCTGTATTCTACACTTCAATATTACTCTTTTGACCAATTTTTAGTCAAATCGAAAGCAAAATTTTTTTCCAGATTTTATACCCAAGACTATAGATTTTGGTCTTTTGACAAAAATTGACAAAACATTTTGTGAGCTTTTTTATCATATTATGATGTAAATCAATGCGTAGAACACGGTAGTACAAACCGTTTCTTCGAATTTTTAAAATTGCTGGTTAAATTATATTTTCCCATTTGAAGCTTTTTTTCTCAAAAGCTCTAAACGTGGGCAATAATTTTAGAGTAATATTTTGATGACAACTGATGGTATTTCTGTATTCTACACTTCAATATTACTCTTTTGACCAATTTTTAGTCAAATCGAAAGCAAAATTTTTTTCCCGATTTTATACCCAAGACTATAGATTTTGGTCTTTTGACAAAAATTGACAAAACATTTTGTGAGACTTTTTTATCATATTATGATGTAAATCAATGCGTAGAACACGGTAGTACAAACCGTTTCTTCGAATTTTTAAAATTGCTGGTTAAATTATATTTTCCCATTTGAAGCTTTTTTTCTCAAAAGCTCTAAACGTGGGCAATAATTTTAGAGTAATATTTTGATGACAACTGATGGTATTTCTGTATTCTACACTTCAATATTACTCTTTTGACCAATTTTTAGTCAAATCGAAAGCAAAATTTTTTTCCAGATTTTATACCCAAGACTATAGATTTTGGTCTTTTGACAAAAATTGACAAAACATTTTGTGAGACTTTTTATCATATTATGATGTAAATCAATGCGTAGAACACGGTAGTACAAACCGTTTCTTCGAATTTTTAAAATTGCTGGTTAAATTATATTTTCCCATTTGAAGCTTTTTTTCTCAAAAGCTCTAAACGTGGGCAATAATTTTAGAGTAATATTTTGATGACAACTGATGGTATTTCTGTATTCTACACTTCAATATTACTCTTTTGACCAATTTTTAGTCAAATCGAAAGCAAAATTTTTTTCCCGATTTTATACCCAAGACTATAGATTTTGGTCTTTTGACAAAAATTGACAAAACATTTTGTGAGACTTTTTATCATATTATGATGTAAATCAATGCGTAGAACACGGTAGTACAAACCGTTTCTTCGAATTTTTAAAATTGCTGGTTAAATTATATTTTCCCATTTGAAGCTTTTTTTCTCAAAAGCTCTAAACGTGGGCAATAATTTTAGAGTAATATTTTGATGACAACTGATGGTATTTCTGTATTCTACACTTCAATATTACTCTTTTGACCAATTTTTAGTCAAATCGAAAGCAAAATTTTTTTCCAGATTTTATACCCAAGACTATAGATTTTGGTCTTTTGACAAAAATTGACAAAACATTTTGTGAGACTTTTTTATCATATTATGATGTAAATCAATGCGTAGAACACGGTAGTACAAACCGTTTCTTCGAATTTTTAAAATTGCTGGTTAAATTATATTTTCCCATTTGAAGCTTTTTTTCTCAAAAGCTCTAAACGTGGGCAATAATTTTAGAGTAATATTTTGATGACAACTGATGGTATTTCTGTATTCTACACTTCAATATTACTCTTTTGACCAATTTTTAGTCAAATCGAAAGCAAAATTTTTTACCCGATTTTATACCCAAGACTATGATTTTGGTCTTTTGACAAAAATTGACAAAACATTTTGTGAGACTTTTTATCATATTATGATGTAAATCAATGCGTAGAACACGGTAGTACAAACCGTTTCTTCGAATTTTTAAAATTGCTGGTTAAATTATATTTTCCCATTTGAAGCTTTTTTTCTCAAAAGCTCTAAACGTGGGCAATAATTTTAGAGTAATATTTTGATGACAACTGATGGTATTTCTGTATTCTACACTTCAATATTACTCTTTTGACCAATTTTTAGTCAAATCGAAAGCAAAATTTTTTTCCAGATTTTATACCCAAGACTATAGATTTTGGTCTTTTGACAAAAATTGACAAAACATTTTGTGAGCCTTTTTATCATATTATGATGTAAATCAATGCGTAGAACACGGTAGTACAAACCGTTTCTTCGAATTTTTAAAATTGCTGGTTAAATTATATTTTCCCATTTGAAGCTTTTTTTCTCAAAAGCTCTAAACGTGGGCAATAATTTTAGAGTAATATTTTGATGACAACTGATGGTATTTCTGTATTCTACACTTCAATATTACTCTTTTGACCAATTTTTAGTCAAATCGAAAGCAAAATTTTTTTCCAGATTTTATACCCAAGACTATAGATTTTGGTCTTTTGACAAAAATTGACAAAACATTTTGTGAGACTTTTTTATCATATTATGATGTAAATCAATGCGTAGAACACGGTAGTACAAACCGTTTCTTCGAATTTTTAAAATTGCTGGTTAAATTATATTTTCCCATTTGAAGCTTTTTTTCTCAAAAGCTCTAAACGTGGGCAATAATTTTAGAGTAATATTTTGATGACAACTGATGGTATTTCTGTATTCTACACTTCAATATTACTCTTTTGACCAATTTTTAGTCAAATCGAAAGCAAAATTTTTTACCCGATTTTATACCCAAGACTATGATTTCGGTCTTTTGACAAAAATTGACAAAACATTTTGTGAGACTTTTTATCATATTATGATGTAAATCAATGCGTAGAACACGGTAGTACAAACCGTTTCTTCGAATTTTTAAAATAGCTGGTTAAACTATATTTTCCCATTTGAAGCTTTTTTTCTCAAAAGCTCTAAACGTGGGCAATAATTTTAGAGTAATATTTTGATGACAACTGATGGTATTTCTGTATTCTACACTTCAATATTACTCTTTTGACCAATTTTTAGTCAAATCGAAAGCAAAATTTTTTTCCAGATTTTATACCCAAGACTATAGATTTTGGTCTTTTGACAAAAATTGACAAAACATTTTGTGAGCCTTTTTATCATATTATGATGTAAATCAATGCGTAGAACACGGTAGTACAAACCGTTTCTTCGAATTTTTAAAATTGCTGGTTAAATTATATTTTCCCATTTGAAGCTTTTTTTCTCAAAAGCTCTAAACGTGGGCAATAATTTTAGAGTAATATTTTGATGACAACTGATGGTATTTCTGTATTCTACACTTCAATATTACTCTTTTGACCAATTTTTAGTCAAATCGAAAGCAAAATTTTTTTCCAGATTTTATACCCAAGACTATAGATTTTGGTCTTTTGACAAAAATTGACAAAACATTTTGTGAGCTTTTTTATCATATTATGATGTAAATCAATGCGTAGAACACGGTAGTACAAACCGTTTCTTCGAATTTTTAAAATTGCTGGTTAAATTATATTTTCCCATTTGAAGCTTTTTTCTCAAAAGCTCTAAACGTGGGCAATAATTTTAGAGTAATATTTTGATGACAACTGATGGTATTTCTGTATTCTACACTTCAATATTACTCTTTTGACCAATTTTTAGTCAAATCGAAAGCAAAATTTTTTTCCCGATTTTATACCCAAGACTATGATTTCGGTCTTTTGACAAAAATTGACAAAACATTTTGTGAGACTTTTTTATCATATTATGATGTAAATCAATGCGTAGAACACGGTAGTACAAACCGTTTCTTCGAATTTTTAAAATTGCTGGTTAAACTATATTTTCCCATTTGAAGCTTTTTTTCTCAAAAGCTCTAAACGTGGGCAATAATTTTAGAGTAATATTTTGATGACAACTGATGGTATTTCTGTATTCTACACTTCAATATTACTCTTTTGACCAATTTTTAGTCAAATCGAAAGCAAAATTTTTTTCCAGATTTTATACCCAAGACTATAGATTTTGGTTTTTTGACAAAAATTGACAAAACATTTTGTGAGCCTTTTTTATCATATTATGATGTAAATCAATGCGTAGAACACGGTAGTACAAACCGTTTCTTCGAATTTTTAAAATTGCTGGTTAAATTATATTTTCCCATTTGAAGCTTTTTTTCTCAAAAGCTCTAAACGTGGGCAATAATTTTAGAGTAATATTTTGATGACAACTGATGGTATTTCTGTATTCTACACTTCAATATTACTCTTTTGACCAATTTTTAGTCAAATCGAAAGCAAAATTTTTTTACCCGATTTTATACCCAAGACTATAGATTTTGGTCTTTTGACAAAAATTGACAAAACATTTTGTGAGACTTTTTTATCATATTATGATGTAAATCAATGCGTAGAACACGGTAGTACAAACCGTTTCTTCGAATTTTTTAAAATTGCTGGTTAAATTATATTTTCCCATTTGAAGCTTTTTTTCTCAAAAGCTCTAAACGTGGGCAATAATTTTAGAGTAATATTTTGATGACAACTGATGGTATTTCTGTATTCTACACTTCAATATTACTCTTTTGACCAATTTTTAGTCAAATCGAAAGCAAAATTTTTTTACCCGATTTTATACCCAAGACTATGATTTCGGTCTTTTGACAAAAATTGACAAAACATTTTGTGAGACTTTTTATCATATTATGATGTAAATCAATGCGTAGAACACGGTAGTACAAACCGTTTCTTCGAATTTTTAAAATAGCTGGTTAAACTATATTTTCCCATTTGAAGCTTTTTTTCTCAAAAGCTCTAAACGTGGGCAATAATTTTAGAGTAATATTTTGATGACAACTGATGGTATTTCTGTATTCTACACTTCAATATTACTCTTTTGACCAATTTTTAGTCAAATCGAAAGCAAAATTTTTTTCCAGATTTTATACCCAAGACTATAGATTTTGGTCTTTTGACAAAAATTGACAAAACATTTTGTGAGCCTTTTTATCATATTATGATGTAAATCAATGCGTAGAACACGGTAGTACAAACCGTTTCTTCGAATTTTTAAAATTGCTGGTTAAATTATATTTTCCCATTTGAAGCTTTTTTTCTCAAAAGCTCTAAACGTGGGCAATAATTTTAGAGTAATATTTTGATGACAACTGATGGTATTTCTGTATTCTACACTTCAATATTACTCTTTTGACCAATTTTTAGTCAAATCGAAAGCAAAATTTTTTAACCCGATTTTATACCCAAGACTATGATTTCGGTCTTTTGACAAAAATTGACAAAACATTTTGTGAGACTTTTTATCATATTATGATGTAAATCAATGCGTAGAACACGGTAGTACAAACCGTTTCTTCGAATTTTTAAAATTGCTGGTTAAATTATATTTTCCCATTTGAAGCTTTTTTTCTCAAAAGCTCTAAACGTGGGCAATAATTTTAGAGTAATATTTTGATGACAACTGATGGTATTTCTGTATTCTACACTTCAATATTACTCTTTTGACCAATTTTTAGTCAAATCGAAAGCAAAATTTTTTTCCAGATTTTATACCCAAGACTATAGATTTTGGTCTTTTGACAAAAATTGACAAAACATTTTGTGAGCCTTTTTATCATATTATGATGTAAATCAATGCGTAGAACACGGTAGTACAAACCGTTTCTTCGAATTTTTAAAATTGCTGGTTAAATTATATTTTCCCATTTGAAGCTTTTTTTCTCAAAAGCTCTAAACGTGGGCAATAATTTTAGAGTAATATTTTGATGACAACTGATGGTATTTCTGTATTCTACACTTCAATATTACTCTTTTGACCAATTTTTAGTCAAATCGAAAGCAAAATTTTTTTCCAGATTTTATACCCAAGACTATAGATTTTGGTCTTTTGACAAAAATTGACAAAACATTTTGTGAGACTTTTTATCATATTATGATGTAAATCAATGCGTAGAACACGGTAGTACAAACCGTTTCTTCGAATTTTTAAAATTGCTGGTTAAATTATATTTTCCCATTTGAAGCTTTTTTTCTCAAAAGCTCTAAACGTGGGCAATAATTTTAGAGTAATATTTTGATGACAACTGATGGTATTTCTGTATTCTACACTTCAATATTACTCTTTTGACCAATTTTTAGTCAAATCGAAAGCAAAATTTTTTTCCGATTTTATACCCAAGACTATGATTTTGGTCTTTTGACAAAAATTGACAAAACATTTTGTGAGACTTTTTATCATATTATGATGTAAATCAATGCGTAGAACACGGTAGTACAAACCGTTTCTTCGAATTTTTAAAATTGCTGGTTAAATTATATTTTCCCATTTGAAGCTTTTTTTCTCAAAAGCTCTAAACGTGGGCAATAATTTTAGAGTAATATTTTGATGACAACTGATGGTATTTCTGTATTCTACACTTCAATATTACTCTTTTGACCAATTTTTAGTCAAATCGAAAGCAAAATTTTTTTCCCGATTTTATACCCAAGACTATGATTTTGGTCTTTTGACAAAAATTGACAAAACATTTTGTGAGACTTTTTATCATATTATGATGTAAATCAATGCGTAGAACACGGTAGTACAAACCGTTTCTTCGAATTTTTAAAATTGCTGGTTAAATTATATTTTCCCATTTGAAGCTTTTTTCTCAAAAGCTCTAAACGTGGGCAATAATTTTAGAGTAATATTTTGATGACAACTGATGGTATTTCTGTATTCTACACTTCAATATTACTCTTTTGACCAATTTTTAGTCAAATCGAAAGCAAAATTTTTTTCCAGATTTTATACCCAAGACTATAGATTTTGGTCTTTTGACAAAAATTGACAAAACATTTTGTGAGCTTTTTATCATATTATGATGTAAATCAATGCGTAGAACACGGTAGTACAAACCGTTTCTTCGAATTTTTAAAATTGCTGGTTAAATTATATTTTCCCATTTGAAGCTTTTTTTCTCAAAAGCTCTAAACGTGGGCAATAATTTTAGAGTAATATTTTGATGACAACTGATGGTATTTCTGTATTCTACACTTCAATATTACTCTTTTGACCAATTTTTAGTCAAATCGAAAGCAAAATTTTTTTCCAGATTTTATACCCAAGACTATAGATTTTGGTCTTTTGACAAAAATTGACAAAACATTTTGTGAGCTTTTTTATCATATTATGATGTAAATCAATGCGTAGAACACGGTAGTACAAACCGTTTCTTCGAATTTTTAAAATTGCTGGTTAAATTATATTTTCCCATTTGAAGCTTTTTTTCTCAAAAGCTCTAAACGTGGGCAATAATTTTAGAGTAATATTTTGATGACAACTGATGGTATTTCTGTATTCTACACTTCAATATTACTCTTTTGACCAATTTTTAGTCAAATCGAAAGCAAAATTTTTTTCCAGATTTTATACCCAAGACTATAGATTTTGGTCTTTTGACAAAAATTGACAAAACATTTTGTGAGCTTTTTTATCATATTATGATGTAAATCAATGCGTAGAACACGGTAGTACAAACCGTTTCTTCGAATTTTTAAAATTGCTGGTTAAATTATATTTTCCCATTTGAAGCTTTTTTTCTCAAAAGCTCTAAACGTGGGCAATAATTTTAGAGTAATATTTTGATGACAACTGATGGTATTTCTGTATTCTACACTTCAATATTACTCTTTTGACCAATTTTTAGTCAAATCGAAAGCAAAATTTTTTTCCAGATTTTATACCCAAGACTATAGATTTTGGTCTTTTGACAAAAATTGACAAAACATTTTGTGAGCTTTTTTATCATATTATGATGTAAATCAATGCGTAGAACACGGTAGTACAAACCGTTTCTTCGAATTTTTAAAATTGCTGGTTAAATTATATTTTCCCATTTGAAGCTTTTTTTCTCAAAAGCTCTAAACGTGGGCAATAATTTTAGAGTAATATTTTGATGACAACTGATGGTATTTCTGTATTCTACACTTCAATATTACTCTTTTGACCAATTTTAGTCAAATCGAAAGCAAAATTTTTTACCCGATTTTATACCCAAGACTATGATTTCGGTCTTTTGACAAAAATTGACAAAACATTTTGTGAGACTTTTTATCATATTATGATGTAAATCAATGCGTAGAACACGGTAATACAAACCGTTTCTTCGAATTTTTAAAATTGCTGGTTAAACTATATTTTCCCATTTGAAGCTTTTTTTCTCAAAAGCTCTAAACGTGGGCAATAATTTTAGAGTAATATTTTGATGACAACTGATGGTATTTCTGTATTCTACACTTCAATATTACTCTTTTGACCAATTTTTAGTCAAATCGAAAGCAAAATTTTTTTCCAGATTTTATACCCAAGACTATAGATTTTGGTCTTTTGACAAAAATTGACAAAACATTTTGTGAGCTTTTTTATCATATTATGATGTAAATCAATGCGTAGAACACGGTAGTACAAACCGTTTCTTCGAATTTTTAAAATTGCTGGTTAAATTATATTTTCCCATTTGAAGCTTTTTTTCTCAAAAGCTCTAAACGTGGGCAATAATTTTAGAGTAATATTTTGATGACAACTGATGGTATTTCTGTATTCTACACTTCAATATTACTCTTTTGACCAATTTTTAGTCAAATCGAAAGCAAAATTTTTTTCCAGATTTTATACCCAAGACTATAGATTTTGGTCTTTTGACAAAAATTGACAAAACATTTTGTGAGACTTTTTATCATATTATGATGTAAATCAATGCGTAGAACACGGTAGTACAAACCGTTTCTTCGAATTTTTTAAAATTGCTGGTTAAATTATATTTTCCCATTTGAAGCTTTTTTTCTCAAAAGCTCTAAACGTGGGCAATAATTTTAGAGTAATATTTTGATGACAACTGATGGTATTTCTGTATTCTACACTTCAATATTACTCTTTTGACCAATTTTTAGTCAAATCGAAAGCAAAATTTTTTTACCCGATTTTATACCCAAGACTATGATTTTGGTCTTTTGACAAAAATTGACAAAACATTTTGTGAGACTTTTTATCATATTATGATGTAAATCAATGCGTAGAACACGGTAATACAAACCGTTTCTTCGAATTTTTTAAAATTGCTGGTTAAATTATATTTTCCCATTTGAAGCTTTTTTTCTCAAAAGCTCTAAACGTGGGCAATAATTTTAGAGTAATATTTTGATGACAACTGATGGTATTTCTGTATTCTACACTTCAATATTACTCTTTTGACCAATTTTTAGTCAAATCGAAAGCAAAATTTTTTTCCAGATTTTATACCCAAGACTATAGATTTTGGTCTTTTGACAAAAATTGACAAAACATTTTGTGAGACTTTTTTATCATATTATGATGTAAATCAATGCGTAGAACACGGTAGTACAAACCGTTTCTTCGAATTTTTAAAATTGCTGGTTAAATTATATTTTCCCATTTGAAGCTTTTTTTCTCAAAAGCTCTAAACGTGGGCAATAATTTTAGAGTAATATTTTGATGACAACTGATGGTATTTCTGTATTCTACACTTCAATATTACTCTTTTGACCAATTTTTAGTCAAATCGAAAGCAAAATTTTTTACCCGATTTTATACCCAAGACTATGATTTTGGTCTTTTGACAAAAATTGACAAAACATTTTGTGAGACTTTTTATCATATTATGATGTAAATCAATGCGTAGAACACGGTAGTACAAACCGTTTCTTCGAATTTTTAAAATTGCTGGTTAAATTATATTTTCCCATTTGAAGCTTTTTTTCTCAAAAGCTCTAAACGTGGGCAATAATTTTAGAGTAATATTTTGATGACAACTGATGGTATTTCTGTATTCTACACTTCAATATTACTCTTTTGACCAATTTTTAGTCAAATCGAAAGCAAAATTTTTTTCCAGATTTTATACCCAAGACTATAGATTTTGGTCTTTTGACAAAAATTGACAAAACATTTTGTGAGACTTTTTTATCATATTATGATGTAAATCAATGCGTAGAACACGGTAGTACAAACCGTTTCTTCGAATTTTTAAAATTGCTGGTTAAATTATATTTTCCCATTTGAAGCTTTTTTTCTCAAAAGCTCTAAACGTGGGCAATAATTTTAGAGTAATATTTTGATGACAACTGATGGTATTTCTGTATTCTACACTTCAATATTACTCTTTTGACCAATTTTTAGTCAAATCGAAAGCAAAATTTTTTTCCAGATTTTATACCCAAGACTATAGATTTTGGTCTTTTGACAAAAATTGACAAAACATTTTGTGAGACTTTTTATCATATTATGATGTAAATCAATGCGTAGAACACGGTAGTACAAACCGTTTCTTCGAATTTTTAAAATTGCTGGTTAAATTATATTTTCCCATTTGAAGCTTTTTTTCTCAAAAGCTCTAAACGTGGGCAATAATTTTAGAGTAATATTTTGATGACAACTGATGGTATTTCTGTATTCTACACTTCAATATTACTCTTTTGACCAATTTTTAGTCAAATCGAAAGCAAAATTTTTTTCCAGATTTTATACCCAAGACTATAGATTTTGGTCTTTTGACAAAAATTGACAAAACATTTTGTGAGACTTTTTATCATATTATGATGTAAATCAATGCGTAGAACACGGTAGTACAAACCGTTTCTTCGAATTTTTAAAATTGCTGGTTAAATTATATTTTCCCATTTGAAGCTTTTTTTCTCAAAAGCTCTAAACGTGGGCAATAATTTTAGAGTAATATTTTGATGACAACTGATGGTATTTCTGTATTCTACACTTCAATATTACTCTTTTGACCAATTTTTAGTCAAATCGAAAGCAAAATTTTTTTCCAGATTTTATACCCAAGACTATAGATTTTGGTCTTTTGACAAAAATTGACAAAACATTTTGTGAGCCTTTTTATCATATTATGATGTAAATCAATGCGTAGAACACGGTAGTACAAACCGTTTCTTCGAATTTTTAAAATTGCTGGTTAAATTATATTTTCCCATTTGAAGCTTTTTTTCTCAAAAGCTCTAAACGTGGGCAATAATTTTAGAGTAATATTTTGATGACAACTGATGGTATTTCTGTATTCTACACTTCAATATTACTCTTTTGACCAATTTTTAGTCAAATCGAAAGCAAAATTTTTTACCCGATTTTATACCCAAGACTATGATTTCGGTCTTTTGACAAAAATTGACAAAACATTTTGTGAGACTTTTTATCATATTATGATGTAAATCAATGCGTAGAACACGGTAGTACAAACCGTTTCTTCGAATTTTTTAAAATAGCTGGTTAAACTATATTTTCCCATTTGAAGCTTTTTTTCTCAAAAGCTCTAAACGTGGGCAATAATTTTAGAGTAATATTTTGATGACAACTGATGGTATTTCTGTATTCTACACTTCAATATTACTCTTTTGACCAATTTTTAGTCAAATCGAAAGCAAAATTTTTTTCCAGATTTTATACCCAAGACTATAGATTTTGGTCTTTTGACAAAAATTGACAAAACATTTTGTGAGCTTTTTTATCATATTATGATGTAAATCAATGCGTAGAACACGGTAGTACAAACCGTTTCTTCGAATTTTTAAAATTGCTGGTTAAATTATATTTTCCCATTTGAAGCTTTTTTTCTCAAAAGCTCTAAACGTGGGCAATAATTTTAGAGTAATATTTTGATGACAACTGATGGTATTTCTGTATTCTACACTTCAATATTACTCTTTTGACCAATTTTAGTCAAATCGAAAGCAAAATTTTTTTCCCGATTTTATACCCAAGACTATAGATTTTGGTCTTTTGACAAAAATTGACAAAACATTTTGTGAGACTTTTTATCATATTATGATGTAAATCAATGCGTAGAACACGGTAGTACAAACCGTTTCTTCGAATTTTTAAAATTGCTGGTTAAATTATATTTTCCCATTTGAAGCTTTTTTTCTCAAAAGCTCTAAACGTGGGCAATAATTTTAGAGTAATATTTTGATGACAACTGATGGTATTTCTGTATTCTACACTTCAATATTACTCTTTTGACCAATTTTTAGTCAAATCGAAAGCAAAATTTTTTTACCCGATTTTATACCCAAGACTATAGATTTTGGTCTTTTGACAAAAATTGACAAAACATTTTGTGAGCCTTTTTTATCATATTATGATGTAAATCAATGCGTAGAACACGGTAGTACAAACCGTTTCTTCGAATTTTTAAAATTGCTGGTTAAATTATATTTTCCCATTTGAAGCTTTTTTTCTCAAAAGCTCTAAACGTGGGCAATAATTTTAGAGTAATATTTTGATGACAACTGATGGTATTTCTGTATTCTACACTTCAATATTACTCTTTTGACCAATTTTTAGTCAAATCGAAAGCAAAATTTTTTTCCAGATTTTATACCCAAGACTATAGATTTTGGTCTTTTGACAAAAATTGACAAAACATTTTGTGAGCTTTTTTATCATATTATGATGTAAATCAATGCGTAGAACACGGTAGTACAAACCGTTTCTTCGAATTTTTAAAATTGCTGGTTAAATTATATTTTCCCATTTGAAGCTTTTTTTCTCAAAAGCTCTAAACGTGGGCAATAATTTTAGAGTAATATTTTGATGACAACTGATGGTATTTCTGTATTCTACACTTCAATATTACTCTTTTGACCAATTTTTAGTCAAATCGAAAGCAAAATTTTTTACCCGATTTTATACCCAAGACTATGATTTCGGTCTTTTGACAAAAATTGACAAAACATTTTGTGAGACTTTTTATCATATTATGATGTAAATCAATGCGTAGAACACGGTAGTACAAACCGTTTCTTCGAATTTTTAAAATTGCTGGTTAAATTATATTTTCCCATTTGAAGCTTTTTTTCTCAAAAGCTCTAAACGTGGGCAATAATTTTAGAGTAATATTTTGATGACAACTGATGGTATTTCTGTATTCTACACTTCAATATTACTCTTTTGACCAATTTTTAGTCAAATCGAAAGCAAAATTTTTTTCCAGATTTTATACCCAAGACTATAGATTTTGGTCTTTTGACAAAAATTGACAAAACATTTTGTGAGACTTTTTTATCATATTATGATGTAAATCAATGCGTAGAACACGGTAGTACAAACCGTTTCTTCGAATTTTTAAAATTGCTGGTTAAATTATATTTTCCCATTTGAAGCTTTTTTTCTCAAAAGCTCTAAACGTGGGCAATAATTTTAGAGTAATATTTTGATGACAACTGATGGTATTTCTGTATTCTACACTTCAATATTACTCTTTTGACCAATTTTTAGTCAAATCGAAAGCAAAATTTTTTTCCGATTTTATACCCAAGACTATAGATTTTGGTCTTTTGACAAAAATTGACAAAACATTTTGTGAGACTTTTTTATCATATTATGATGTAAATCAATGCGTAGAACACGGTAGTACAAACCGTTTCTTCGAATTTTTAAAATTGCTGGTTAAATTATATTTTCCCATTTGAAGCTTTTTTTCTCAAAAGCTCTAAACGTGGGCAATAATTTTAGAGTAATATTTTGATGACAACTGATGGTATTTCTGTATTCTACACTTCAATATTACTCTTTTGACCAATTTTTAGTCAAATCGAAAGCAAAATTTTTTTCCAGATTTTATACCCAAGACTATAGATTTTGGTCTTTTGACAAAAATTGACAAAACATTTTGTGAGACTTTTTATCATATTATGATGTAAATCAATGCGTAGAACACGGTAGTACAAACCGTTTCTTCGAATTTTTAAAATTGCTGGTTAAATTATATTTTCCCATTTGAAGCTTTTTTTCTCAAAAGCTCTAAACGTGGGCAATAATTTTAGAGTAATATTTTGATGACAACTGATGGTATTTCTGTATTCTACACTTCAATATTACTCTTTTGACCAATTTTTAGTCAAATCGAAAGCAAAATTTTTTTCCCGATTTTATACCCAAGACTATAGATTTTGGTCTTTTGACAAAAATTGACAAAACATTTTGTGAGACTTTTTTATCATATTATGATGTAAATCAATGCGTAGAACACGGTAGTACAAACCGTTTCTTCGAATTTTTAAAATTGCTGGTTAAATTATATTTTCCCATTTGAAGCTTTTTTTCTCAAAAGCTCTAAACGTGGGCAATAATTTTAGAGTAATATTTTGATGACAACTGATGGTATTTCTGTATTCTACACTTCAATATTACTCTTTTGACCAATTTTTAGTCAAATCGAAAGCAAAATTTTTTTCCAGATTTTATACCCAAGACTATAGATTTTGGTCTTTTGACAAAAATTGACAAAACATTTTGTGAGACTTTTTTATCATATTATGATGTAAATCAATGCGTAGAACACGGTAGTACAAACCGTTTCTTCGAATTTTTAAAATTGCTGGTTAAATTATATTTTCCCATTTGAAGCTTTTTTTCTCAAAAGCTCTAAACGTGGGCAATAATTTTAGAGTAATATTTTGATGACAACTGATGGTATTTCTGTATTCTACACTTCAATATTACTCTTTTGACCAATTTTTAGTCAAATCGAAAGCAAAATTTTTTTCCAGATTTTATACCCAAGACTATAGATTTTGGTTTCTTGACAAAAATTGACAAAACATTTTGTGAGCCTTTTTATCATATTATGATGTAAATCAATGCGTAGAACACGGTAGTACAAACCGTTTCTTCGAATTTTTAAAATTGCTGGTTAAATTATATTTTCCCATTTGAAGCTTTTTTTCTCAAAAGCTCTAAACGTGGGCAATAATTTTAGAGTAATATTTTGATGACAACTGATGGTATTTCTGTATTCTACACTTCAATATTACTCTTTTGACCAATTTTTAGTCAAATCGAAAGCAAAATTTTTTTACCCGATTTTATACCCAAGACTATGATTTCGGTCTTTTGACAAAAATTGACAAAACATTTTGTGAGCCTTTTTTATCATATTATGATGTAAATCAATGCGTAGAACACGGTAGTACAAACCGTTTCTTCGAATTTTTAAAATTGCTGGTTAAATTATATTTTCCCATTTGAAGCTTTTTTTCTCAAAAGCTCTAAACGTGGGCAATAATTTTAGAGTAATATTTTGATGACAACTGATGGTATTTCTGTATTCTACACTTCAATATTACTCTTTTGACCAATTTTTAGTCAAATCGAAAGCAAAATTTTTTCCCGATTTTATACCCAAGACTATGATTTTGGTCTTTTGACAAAAATTGACAAAACATTTTGTGAGACTTTTTATCATATTATGATGTAAATCAATGCGTAGAACACGGTAGTACAAACCGTTTCTTCGAATTTTTAAAATTGCTGGTTAAATTATATTTTCCCATTTGAAGCTTTTTTTCTCAAAAGCTCTAAACGTGGGCAATAATTTTAGAGTAATATTTTGATGACAACTGATGGTATTTCTGTATTCTACACTTCAATATTACTCTTTTGACCAATTTTTAGTCAAATCGAAAGCAAAATTTTTTTCCGATTTTATACCCAAGACTATAGATTTTGGTCTTTTGACAAAAATTGACAAAACATTTTGTGAGACTTTTTATCATATTATGATGTAAATCAATGCGTAGAACACGGTAGTACAAACCGTTTCTTCGAATTTTTAAAATTGCTGGTTAAATTATATTTTTCCCATTTGAAGCTTTTTTTCTCAAAAGCTCTAAACGTGGGCAATAATTTTAGAGTAATATTTTGATGACAACTGATGGTATTTCTGTATTCTACACTTCAATATTACTCTTTTGACCAATTTTTAGTCAAATCGAAAGCAAAATTTTTTTCCAGATTTTATACCCAAGACTATAGATTTTGGTCTTTTGACAAAAATTGACAAAACATTTTGTGAGACCTTTTTATCATATTATGATGTAAATCAATGCGTAGAACACGGTAGTACAAACCGTTTCTTCGAATTTTTAAAATTGCTGGTTAAATTATATTTTCCCATTTGAAGCTTTTTTTCTCAAAAGCTCTAAACGTGGGCAATAATTTTAGAGTAATATTTTGATGACAACTGATGGTATTTCTGTATTCTACACTTCAATATTACTCTTTTGACCAATTTTTAGTCAAATCGAAAGCAAAATTTTTTTCCCGATTTTATACCCAAGACTATGATTTTGGTCTTTTGACAAAAATTGACAAAACATTTTGTGAGACTTTTTATCATATTATGATGTAAATCAATGCGTAGAACACGGTAGTACAAACCGTTTCTTCGAATTTTTAAAATTGCTGGTTAAATTATATTTTCCCATTTGAAGCTTTTTTTCTCAAAAGCTCTAAACGTGGGCAATAATTTTAGAGTAATATTTTGATGACAACTGATGGTATTTCTGTATTCTACACTTCAATATTACTCTTTTGACCAATTTTTAGTCAAATCGAAAGCAAAATTTTTTTCCCGATTTTATACCCAAGACTATAGATTTTGGTCTTTTGACAAAAATTGACAAAACATTTTGTGAGACTTTTTATCATATTATGATGTAAATCAATGCGTAGAACACGGTAGTACAAACCGTTTCTTCGAATTTTTAAAATTGCTGGTTAAATTATATTTTCCCATTTGAAGCTTTTTTTCTCAAAAGCTCTAAACGTGGGCAATAATTTTAGAGTAATATTTTGATGACAACTGATGGTATTTCTGTATTCTACACTTCAATATTACTCTTTTGACCAATTTTTAGTCAAATCGAAAGCAAAATTTTTTTCCAGATTTTATACCCAAGACTATAGATTTTGGTCTTTTGACAAAAATTGACAAAACATTTTGTGAGACTTTTTTATCATATTATGATGTAAATCAATGCGTAGAACACGGTAGTACAAACCGTTTCTTCGAATTTTTAAAATTGCTGGTTAAATTATATTTTCCCATTTGAAGCTTTTTTCTCAAAAGCTCTAAACGTGGGCAATAATTTTAGAGTAATATTTTGATGACAACTGATGGTATTTCTGTATTCTACACTTCAATATTACTCTTTTGACCAATTTTTAGTCAAATCGAAAGCAAAATTTTTTTCCCGATTTTATACCCAAGACTATAGATTTTGGTCTTTTGACAAAAATTGACAAAACATTTTGTGAGACTTTTTTATCATATTATGATGTAAATCAATGCGTAGAACACGGTAGTACAAACCGTTTCTTCGAATTTTTAAAATTGCTGGTTAAATTATATTTTCCCATTTGAAGCTTTTTTTCTCAAAAGCTCTAAACGTGGGCAATAATTTTAGAGTAATATTTTGATGACAACTGATGGTATTTCTGTATTCTACACTTCAATATTACTCTTTTGACCAATTTTTAGTCAAATCGAAAGCAAAATTTTTTTACCCGATTTTATACCCAAGACTATGATTTCGGTCTTTTGACAAAAATTGACAAAACATTTTGTGAGACTTTTTTATCATATTATGATGTAAATCAATGCGTAGAACACGGTAATACAAACCGTTTCTTCGAATTTTTTAAAATTGCTGGTTAAATTATATTTTCCCATTTGAAGCTTTTTTTCTCAAAAGCTCTAAACGTGGGCAATAATTTTAGAGTAATATTTTGATGACAACTGATGGTATTTCTGTATTCTACACTTCAATATTACTCTTTTGACCAATTTTTAGTCAAATCGAAAGCAAAATTTTTTTCCAGATTTTATACCCAAGACTATAGATTTTGGTCTTTTGACAAAAATTGACAAAACATTTTGTGAGACTTTTTTATCATATTATGATGTAAATCAATGCGTAGAACACGGTAGTACAAACCGTTTCTTCGAATTTTTAAAATTGCTGGTTAAATTATATTTTCCCATTTGAAGCTTTTTTTCTCAAAAGCTCTAAACGTGGGCAATAATTTTAGAGTAATATTTTGATGACAACTGATGGTATTTCTGTATTCTACACTTCAATATTACTCTTTTGACCAATTTTAGTCAAATCGAAAGCAAAATTTTTTACCCGATTTTATACCCAAGACTATGATTTCGGTCTTTTGACAAAAATTGACAAAACATTTTGTGAGACTTTTTATCATATTATGATGTAAATCAATGCGTAGAACACGGTAATACAAACCGTTTCTTCGAATTTTTAAAATAGCTGGTTAAATTATATTTTCCCATTTGAAGCTTTTTTTCTCAAAAGCTCTAAACGTGGGCAATAATTTTAGAGTAATATTTTGATGACAACTGATGGTATTTCTGTATTCTACACTTCAATATTACTCTTTTGACCAATTTTTAGTCAAATCGAAAGCAAAATTTTTTTCCAGATTTTATACCCAAGACTATAGATTTTGGTTTTTTGACAAAAATTGACAAAACATTTTGTGAGCCTTTTTTATCATATTATGATGTAAATCAATGCGTAGAACACGGTAGTACAAACCGTTTCTTCGAATTTTTAAAATTGCTGGTTAAATTATATTTTCCCATTTGAAGCTTTTTTCTCAAAAGCTCTAAACGTGGGCAATAATTTTAGAGTAATATTTTGATGACAACTGATGGTATTTCTGTATTCTACACTTCAATATTACTCTTTTGACCAATTTTTAGTCAAATCGAAAGCAAAATTTTTTTCCAGATTTTATACCCAAGACTATAGATTTTGGTCTTTTGACAAAAATTGACAAAACATTTTGTGAGACTTTTTTATCATATTATGATGTAAATCAATGCGTAGAACACGGTAGTACAAACCGTTTCTTCGAATTTTTAAAATTGCTGGTTAAATTATATTTTCCCATTTGAAGCTTTTTTTCTCAAAAGCTCTAAACGTGGGCAATAATTTTAGAGTAATATTTTGATGACAACTGATGGTATTTCTGTATTCTACACTTCAATATTACTCTTTTGACCAATTTTAGTCAAATCGAAAGCAAAATTTTTTTCCAGATTTTATACCCAAGACTATAGATTTTGGTCTTTTGACAAAAATTGACAAAACATTTTGTGAGCTTTTTTTATCATAATATGATGTAAATCAATGCGTAAAACACGGTAGTACAAACCGTTTCTTCGAATTTTTTAAAATTGCTGGTTAAATTATATTTTCCCATTTGAAGCTTTTTTTCTCAAAAGCTCTAAACGTGGGCAATAATTTTAGAGTAATATTTTGATGACAACTGATGGTATTTTTGTATTCTACACTTCAATATTACTCTTTTGACCAATTTTTAGTCAAATCGAAAGCAAAATTTTTTACCCGATTTTATACCCAAGACTATGATTTCGGTCTTTTGACAAAAATTGACAAAACATTTTGTGAGACTTTTTTATCATATTATGATGTAAATCAATGCGTAGAACACGGTAATACAAACCGTTTCTTCGAATTTTTTAAAATAGCTGGTTAAACTATATTTTCCCATTTGAAGCTTTTTTTCTCAAAAGCTCTAAACGTGGGCAATAATTTTAGAGTAATATTTTGATGACAACTGATGGTATTTCTGTATTCTACACTTCAATATTACTCTTTTGACCAATTTTTAGTCAAATCGAAAGCAAAATTTTTTTCCAGATTTTATACCCAAGACTATAGATTTTGGTCTTTTGACAAAAATTGACAAAACATTTTGTGAGCTTTTTTATCATAATATGATGTAAATCAATGCGTAGAACACGGTAGTACAAACCGTTTCTTCGAATTTTTTAAAATTGCTGGTTAAATTATATTTTCCCATTTGAAGCTTTTTTTCTCAAAAGCTCTAAACGTGGGCAATAATTTTAGAGTAATATTTTGATGACAACTGATGGTATTTCTGTATTCTACACTTCAATATTACTCTTTTGACCAATTTTTAGTCAAATCGAAAGCAAAATTTTTTACCCGATTTTATACCCAAGACTATGATTTCGGTCTTTTGACAAAAATTGACAAAACATTTTGTGAGACTTTTTATCATATTATGATGTAAATCAATGCGTAGAACACGGTAGTACAAACCGTTTCTTCGAATTTTTTAAAATTGCTGGTTAAATTATATTTTCCCATTTGAAGCTTTTTTCTCAAAAGCTCTAAACGTGGGCAATAATTTTAGAGTAATATTTTGATGACAACTGATGGTATTTCTGTATTCTACACTTCAATATTACTCTTTTGACCAATTTTTAGTCAAATCGAAAGCAAAATTTTTTTCCAGATTTTATACCCAAGACTATAGATTTTGGTCTTTTGACAAAAATTGACAAAACATTTTGTGAGACTTTTTATCATATTATGATGTAAATCAATGCGTAGAACACGGTAGTACAAACCGTTTCTTCGAATTTTTAAAATTGCTGGTTAAATTATATTTTCCCATTTGAAGCTTTTTTTCTCAAAAGCTCTAAACGTGGGCAATAATTTTAGAGTAATATTTTGATGACAACTGATGGTATTTCTGTATTCTACACTTCAATATTACTCTTTTGACCAATTTTTAGTCAAATCGAAAGCAAAATTTTTTTCCAGATTTTATACCCAAGACTATAGATTTTGGTCTTTTGACAAAAATTGACAAAACATTTTGTGAGCTTTTTTATCATATTATGATGTAAATCAATGCGTAGAACACGGTAGTACAAACCGTTTCTTCGAATTTTTAAAATTGCTGGTTAAATTATATTTTCCCATTTGAAGCTTTTTTCTCAAAAGCTCTAAACGTGGGCAATAATTTTAGAGTAATATTTTGATGACAACTGATGGTATTTCTGTATTCTACACTTCAATATTACTCTTTTGACCAATTTTTAGTCAAATCGAAAGCAAAATTTTTTACCCGATTTTATACCCAAGACTATGATTTCGGTCTTTTGACAAAAATTGACAAAACATTTTGTGAGACTTTTTTATCATATTATGATGTAAATCAATGCGTAGAACACGGTAATACAAACCGTTTCTTCGAATTTTTAAAATAGCTGGTTAAACTATATTTTCCCATTTGAAGCTTTTTTTCTCAAAAGCTCTAAACGTGGGCAATAATTTTAGAGTAATATTTTGATGACAACTGATGGTATTTCTGTATTCTACACTTCAATATTACTCTTTTGACCAATTTTTAGTCAAATCGAAAGCAAAATTTTTTTCCAGATTTTATACCCAAGACTATAGATTTTGGTCTTTTGACAAAAATTGACAAAACATTTTGTGAGACTTTTTTATCATATTATGATGTAAATCAATGCGTAGAACACGGTAGTACAAACCGTTTCTTCGAATTTTTAAAATTGCTGGTTAAATTATATTTTCCCATTTGAAGCTTTTTTTCTCAAAAGCTCTAAACGTGGGCAATAATTTTAGAGTAATATTTTGATGACAACTGATGGTATTTCTGTATTCTACACTTCAATATTACTCTTTTGACCAATTTTTAGTCAAATCGAAAGCAAAATTTTTTTCCCGATTTTATACCCAAGACTATAGATTTTGGTCTTTTGACAAAAATTGACAAAACATTTTGTGAGCCTTTTTATCATATTATGATGTAAATCAATGCGTAGAACACGGTAGTACAAACCGTTTCTTCGAATTTTTAAAATTGCTGGTTAAATTATATTTTCCCATTTGAAGCTTTTTTTTGTCAAAAGCTCTAAACGTGGGCAATAATTTTAGAGTAATATTTTGATGACAACTGATGGTATTTCTGTATTCTACACTTCAATATTACTCTTTTGACCAATTTTTAGTCAAATCGAAAGCAAAATTTTTTTCCAGATTTTATACCCAAGACTATAGATTTTGGTCTTTTGACAAAAATTGACAAAACATTTTGTGAGACTTTTTATCATATTATGATGTAAATCAATGCGTAGAACACGGTAGTACAAACCGTTTCTTCGAATTTTTAAAATTGCTGGTTAAATTATATTTTCCCATTTGAAGCTTTTTTTCTCAAAAGCTCTAAACGTGGGCAATAATTTTAGAGTAATATTTTGATGACAACTGATGGTATTTCTGTATTCTACACTTCAATATTACTCTTTTGACCAATTTTTAGTCAAATCGAAAGCAAAATTTTTTTCCAGATTTTATACCCAAGACTATAGATTTTGGTCTTTTGACAAAAATTGACAAAACATTTTGTGAGACTTTTTTATCATATTATGATGTAAATCAATGCGTAGAACACGGTAGTACAAACCGTTTCTTCGAATTTTTTAAAATTGCTGGTTAAATTATATTTTCCCATTTGAAGCTTTTTTTCTCAAAAGCTCTAAACGTGGGCAATAATTTTAGAGTAATATTTTGATGACAACTGATGGTATTTCTGTATTCTACACTTCAATATTACTCTTTTGACCAATTTTTAGTCAAATCGAAAGCAAAATTTTTTTCCCGATTTTATACCCAAGACTATGATTTCGGTCTTTTGACAAAAATTGACAAAACATTTTGTGAGACTTTTTTATCATATTATGATGTAAATCAATGCGTAGAACACGGTAATACAAACCGTTTCTTCGAATTTTTAAAATAGCTGGTTAAATTATATTTTCCCATTTGAAGCTTTTTTTCTCAAAAGCTCTAAACGTGGGCAATAATTTTAGAGTAATATTTTGATGACAACTGATGGTATTTCTGTATTCTACACTTCAATATTACTCTTTTGACCAATTTTTAGTCAAATCGAAAGCAAAATTTTTTTCCAGATTTTATACCCAAGACTATAGATTTTGGTCTTTTGACAAAAATTGACAAAACATTTTGTGAGCTTTTTTATCATATTATGATGTAAATCAATGCGTAGAACACGGTAGTACAAACCGTTTCTTCGAATTTTTAAAATTGCTGGTTAAATTATATTTTCCCATTTGAAGCTTTTTTTCTCAAAAGCTCTAAACGTGGGCAATAATTTTAGAGTAATATTTTGATGACAACTGATGGTATTTCTGTATTCTACACTTCAATATTACTCTTTTGACCAATTTTTAGTCAAATCGAAAGCAAAATTTTTTTCCCGATTTTATACCCAAGACTATGATTTCGGTCTTTTGACAAAAATTGACAAAACATTTTGTGAGACTTTTTATCATATTATGATGTAAATCAATGCGTAGAACACGGTAATACAAACCGTTTCTTCGAATTTTTAAAATTGCTGGTTAAATTATATTTTCCCATTTGAAGCTTTTTTTCTCAAAAGCTCTAAACGTGGGCAATAATTTTAGAGTAATATTTTGATGACAACTGATGGTATTTCTGTATTCTACACTTCAATATTACTCTTTTGACCAATTTTTAGTCAAATCAAAAGCAAAAGAAAACAAAATTTTTTACCAGATTTTATACCCAAGACTATAGATTTTGGTCTTTTGACAAAAATTAACAAAACATTTTGTGGTTTTTATCATATTATGATGTAAATCAAAAAAAAATCAATGCGTAAACACGGTATACAAACCGTTTCTTCGAATTTTTAAAATTGCTGGTTAAATTATATTTTCCCATTTGAAGCTTTTTTCTCAAAAGCTCTAAACGTGGGCAATAATTTTAGAGTAATATTTTGATGACAACTGATGGTATTTCTGTATTCTACACTTCAATATTACTCTTTTGACCAATTTTTAGTCAAATCGAAAGCAAAATTTTTTTCCCGAGATTTTATACCCAAGACTATAGATTTTGGTCTTTTGACAAAAATTGACAAAACATTTTGTGAGCTTTTTATCATATTATGATGTAAATCAATGCGTAGAACACGGTAGTACAAACCGTTTCTTCGAATTTTTAAAATTGCTGGTTAAATTATATTTTCCCATTTGAAGCTTTTTTTCTCAAAAGCTCTAAACGTGGGCAATAATTTTAGAGTAATATTTTGATGACAACTGATGGTATTTCTGTATTCTACACTTCAATATTACTCTTTTGACCAATTTTTAGTCAAATCGAAAGCAAAATTTTTTTACCCGATTTTATACCCAAGACTATGATTTCGGTCTTTTGACAAAAATTGACAAAACATTTTGTGAGCTTTTTTTATCATATTATGATGTAAATCAATGCGTAGAACACGGTAGTACAAACCGTTTCTTCGAATTTTTAAAATTGCTGGTTAAATTATATTTTCCCATTTGAAGCTTTTTTTCTCAAAAGCTCTAAACGTGGGCAATAATTTTAGAGTAATATTTTGATGACAACTGATGGTATTTCTGTATTCTACACTTCAATATTACTCTTTTGACCAATTTTTAGTCAAATCGAAAGCAAAATTTTTTTCCAGATTTTATACCCAAGACTATAGATTTTGGTCTTTTGACAAAAATTGACAAAACATTTTGTGAGACTTTTTATCATATTATGATGTAAATCAATGCGTAGAACACGGTAGTACAAACCGTTTCTTCGAATTTTTAAAATTGCTGGTTAAATTATATTTTCCCATTTGAAGCTTTTTTTCTCAAAAGCTCTAAACGTGGGCAATAATTTTAGAGTAATATTTTGATGACAACTGATGGTATTTCTGTATTCTACACTTCAATATTACTCTTTTGACCAATTTTTAGTCAAATCGAAAGCAAAATTTTTTTACCCGATTTTATACCCAAGACTATAGATTTTGGTCTTTTGACAAAAATTGACAAAACATTTTGTGAGACTTTTTTATCATATTATGATGTAAATCAATGCGTAGAACACGGTAGTACAAACCGTTTCTTCGAATTTTTTAAAATTGCTGGTTAAATTATATTTTCCCATTTGAAGCTTTTTTTCTCAAAAGCTCTAAACGTGGGCAATAATTTTAGAGTAATATTTTGATGACAACTGATGGTATTTCTGTATTCTACACTTCAATATTACTCTTTTGACCAATTTTTAGTCAAATCGAAAGCAAAATTTTTTTCCAGATTTTATACCCAAGACTATAGATTTTGGTCTTTTGACAAAAATTGACAAAACATTTTGTGAGCTTTTTTATCATATTATGATGTAAATCAATGCGTAGAACACGGTAGTACAAACCGTTTCTTCGAATTTTTAAAATTGCTGGTTAAATTATATTTTCCCATTTGAAGCTTTTTTTCTCAAAAGCTCTAAACGTGGGCAATAATTTTAGAGTAATATTTTGATGACAACTGATGGTATTTCTGTATTCTACACTTCAATATTACTCTTTTGACCAATTTTTAGTCAAATCGAAAGCAAAATTTTTTACCCGATTTTATACCCAAGACTATGATTTCGGTCTTTTGACAAAAATTGACAAAACATTTTGTGAGACTTTTTATCATATTATGATGTAAATCAATGCGTAGAACACGGTAATACAAACCGTTTCTTCGAATTTTTAAAATAGCTGGTTAAATTATATTTTCCCATTTGAAGCTTTTTTTCTCAAAAGCTCTAAACGTGGGCAATAATTTTAGAGTAATATTTTGATGACAACTGATGGTATTTCTGTATTCTACACTTCAATATTACTCTTTTGACCAATTTTTAGTCAAATCGAAAGCAAAATTTTTTTCCAGATTTTATACCCAAGACTATAGATTTTGGTCTTTTGACAAAAATTGACAAAACATTTTGTGAGACTTTTTTATCATATTATGATGTAAATCAATGCGTAGAACACGGTAGTACAAACCGTTTCTTCGAATTTTTAAAATTGCTGGTTAAATTATATTTTCCCATTTGAAGCTTTTTTTCTCAAAAGCTCTAAACGTGGGCAATAATTTTAGAGTAATATTTTGATGACAACTGATGGTATTTCTGTATTCTACACTTCAATATTACTCTTTTGACCAATTTTTAGTCAAATCGAAAGCAAAATTTTTTTCCGATTTTATACCCAAGACTATAGATTTTGGTCTTTTGACAAAAATTGACAAAACATTTTGTGAGACTTTTTTATCATATTATGATGTAAATCAATGCGTAGAACACGGTAGTACAAACCGTTTCTTCGAATTTTTAAAATTGCTGGTTAAATTATATTTTCCCATTTGAAGCTTTTTTCTCAAAAGCTCTAAACGTGGGCAATAATTTTAGAGTAATATTTTGATGACAACTGATGGTATTTCTGTATTCTACACTTCAATATTACTCTTTTGACCAATTTTTAGTCAAATCGAAAGCAAAATTTTTTACCCGATTTTATACCCAAGACTATGATTTCGGTCTTTTGACAAAAATTGACAAAACATTTTGTGAGACTTTTTATCATATTATGATGTAAATCAATGCGTAGAACACGGTAATACAAACCGTTTCTTCGAATTTTTTAAAATAGCTGGTTAAACTATATTTTCCCATTTGTTTTTTTTTAAGCTTTTTTTCTCAAAAGCTCTAAACGTGGGCAATAATTTTAGAGTAATATTTTGATGACAACTGATGGTATTTCTGTATTCTACACTTCAATATTACTCTTTTGACCAATTTTTAGTCAAATCGAAAGCAAAATTTTTTTACCCGATTTTATACCCAAGACTATAGATTTTGGTCTTTTGACAAAAATTGACAAAACATTTTGTGAGCCTTTTTTATCATATTATGATGTAAATCAATGCGTAGAACACGGTAGTACAAACCGTTTCTTCGAATTTTTTAAAATTGCTGGTTAAATTATATTTTCCCATTTGAAGCTTTTTTTTGTCAAAAGCTCTAAACGTGGGCAATAATTTTAGAGTAATATTTTGATGACAACTGATGGTATTTCTGTATTCTACACTTCAATATTACTCTTTTGACCAATTTTTAGTCAAATCGAAAGCAAAATTTTTTTCCGATTTTATACCCAAGACTATAGATTTTGGTTTCTTGACAAAAATTGACAAAACATTTTGTGAGCCTTTTTTATCATATTATGATGTAAATCAATGCGTAGAACACGGTAGTACAAACCGTTTCTTCGAATTTTTAAAATTGCTGGTTAAATTATATTTTCCCATTTGAAGCTTTTTTTCTCAAAAGCTCTAAACGTGGGCAATAATTTTAGAGTAATATTTTGATGACAACTGATGGTATTTCTGTATTCTACACTTCAATATTACTCTTTTGACCAATTTTTAGTCAAATCGAAAGCAAAATTTTTTTCCCGATTTTATACCCAAGACTATGATTTCGGTCTTTTGACAAAAATTGACAAAACATTTTGTGAGACTTTTTTATCATATTATGATGTAAATCAATGCGTAGAACACGGTAGTACAAACCGTTTCTTCGAATTTTTAAAATTGCTGGTTAAATTATATTTTCCCATTTGAAGCTTTTTTTCTCAAAAGCTCTAAACGTGGGCAATAATTTTAGAGTAATATTTTGATGACAACTGATGGTATTTCTGTATTCTACACTTCAATATTACTCTTTTGACCAATTTTTAGTCAAATCGAAAGCAAAATTTTTTTCCAGATTTTATACCCAAGACTATAGATTTTGGTCTTTTGACAAAAATTGACAAAACATTTTGTGAGCTTTTTTATCATATTATGATGTAAATCAATGCGTAGAACACGGTAGTACAAACCGTTTCTTCGAATTTTTAAAATTGCTGGTTAAATTATATTTTCCCATTTGAAGCTTTTTTTCTCAAAAGCTCTAAACGTGGGCAATAATTTTAGAGTAATATTTTGATGACAACTGATGGTATTTCTGTATTCTACACTTCAATATTACTCTTTTGACCAATTTTTAGTCAAATCGAAAGCAAAATTTTTTTCCAGATTTTATACCCAAGACTATAGATTTTGGTCTTTTGACAAAAATTGACAAAACATTTTGTGAGCCTTTTTATCATATTATGATGTAAATCAATGCGTAGAACACGGTAGTACAAACCGTTTCTTCGAATTTTTAAAATTGCTGGTTAAATTATATTTTCCCATTTGAAGCTTTTTTTCTCAAAAGCTCTAAACGTGGGCAATAATTTTAGAGTAATATTTTGATGACAACTGATGGTATTTCTGTATTCTACACTTCAATATTACTCTTTTGACCAATTTTTAGTCAAATCGAAAGCAAAATTTTTTTCCCGATTTTATACCCAAGACTATGATTTTGGTCTTTTGACAAAAATTGACAAAACATTTTGTGAGACTTTTTATCATATTATGATGTAAATCAATGCGTAGAACACGGTAATACAAACCGTTTCTTCGAATTTTTAAAATTGCTGGTTAAACTATATTTTCCCATTTGAAGCTTTTTTTCTCAAAAGCTCTAAACGTGGGCAATAATTTTAGAGTAATATTTTGATGACAACTGATGGTATTTCTGTATTCTACACTTCAATATTACTCTTTTGACCAATTTTTAGTCAAATCGAAAGCAAAATTTTTTTCCAGATTTTATACCCAAGACTATAGATTTTGGTCTTTTGACAAAAATTGACAAAACATTTTGTGAGACTTTTTTATCATATTATGATGTAAATCAATGCGTAGAACACGGTAGTACAAACCGTTTCTTCGAATTTTTAAAATTGCTGGTTAAATTATATTTTCCCATTTGAAGCTTTTTTTCTCAAAAGCTCTAAACGTGGGCAATAATTTTAGAGTAATATTTTGATGACAACTGATGGTATTTCTGTATTCTACACTTCAATATTACTCTTTTGACCAATTTTTAGTCAAATCGAAAGCAAAATTTTTTACCCGATTTTATACCCAAGACTATGATTTCGGTCTTTTGACAAAAATTGACAAAACATTTTGTGAGACTTTTTATCATATTATGATGTAAATCAATGCGTAGAACACGGTAATACAAACCGTTTCTTCGAATTTTTAAAATAGCTGGTTAAATTATATTTTCCCATTTGAAGCTTTTTTTCTCAAAAGCTCTAAACGTGGGCAATAATTTTAGAGTAATATTTTGATGACAACTGATGGTATTTCTGTATTCTACACTTCAATATTACTCTTTTGACCAATTTTTAGTCAAATCGAAAGCAAAATTTTTTTCCAGATTTTATACCCAAGACTATAGATTTTGGTCTTTTGACAAAAATTGACAAAACATTTTGTGAGCTTTTTTATCATATTATGATGTAAATCAATGCGTAGAACACGGTAGTACAAACCGTTTCTTCGAATTTTTAAAATTGCTGGTTAAATTATATTTTCCCATTTGAAGCTTTTTTTCTCAAAAGCTCTAAACGTGGGCAATAATTTTAGAGTAATATTTTGATGACAACTGATGGTATTTCTGTATTCTACACTTCAATATTACTCTTTTGACCAATTTTTAGTCAAATCGAAAGCAAAATTTTTTTCCGATTTTATACCCAAGACTATAGATTTTGGTCTTTTGACAAAAATTGACAAAACATTTTGTGAGCTTTTTTATCATATTATGATGTAAATCAATGCGTAGAACACGGTAGTACAAACCGTTTCTTCGAATTTTTAAAATTGCTGGTTAAATTATATTTTCCCATTTGAAGCTTTTTTTCTCAAAAGCTCTAAACGTGGGCAATAATTTTAGAGTAATATTTTGATGACAACTGATGGTATTTCTGTATTCTACACTTCAATATTACTCTTTTGACCAATTTTTAGTCAAATCGAAAGCAAAATTTTTTTCCCGATTTTATACCCAAGACTATAGATTTTGGTCTTTTGACAAAAATTGACAAAACATTTTGTGAGACTTTTTTATCATATTATGATGTAAATCAATGCGTAGAACACGGTAGTACAAACCGTTTCTTCGAATTTTTAAAATTGCTGGTTAAATTATATTTTCCCATTTGAAGCTTTTTTTCTCAAAAGCTCTAAACGTGGGCAATAATTTTAGAGTAATATTTTGATGACAACTGATGGTATTTCTGTATTCTACACTTCAATATTACTCTTTTGACCAATTTTTAGTCAAATCGAAAGCAAAATTTTTTTCCAGATTTTATACCCAAGACTATAGATTTTGGTTTTTTGACAAAAATTGACAAAACATTTTGTGAGCCTTTTTTATCATATTATGATGTAAATCAATGCGTAGAACACGGTAGTACAAACCGTTTCTTCGAATTTTTAAAATTGCTGGTTAAATTATATTTTCCCATTTGAAGCTTTTTTTCTCAAAAGCTCTAAACGTGGGCAATAATTTTAGAGTAATATTTTGATGACAACTGATGGTATTTCTGTATTCTACACTTCAATATTACTCTTTTGACCAATTTTTAGTCAAATCGAAAGCAAAATTTTTTTCCCGATTTTATACCCAAGACTATAGATTTTGGTCTTTTGACAAAAATTGACAAAACATTTTGTGAGACTTTTTTATCATATTATGATGTAAATCAATGCGTAGAACACGGTAGTACAAACCGTTTCTTCGAATTTTTAAAATTGCTGGTTAAATTATATTTTCCCATTTGAAGCTTTTTTTCTCAAAAGCTCTAAACGTGGGCAATAATTTTAGAGTAATATTTTGATGACAACTGATGGTATTTCTGTATTCTACACTTCAATATTACTCTTTTGACCAATTTTTAGTCAAATCGAAAGCAAAATTTTTTTCCAGATTTTATACCCAAGACTATAGATTTTGGTCTTTTGACAAAAATTGACAAAACATTTTGTGAGACTTTTTATCATATTATGATGTAAATCAATGCGTAGAACACGGTAGTACAAACCGTTTCTTCGAATTTTTTAAAATTGCTGGTTAAATTATATTTTCCCATTTGAAGCTTTTTTTCTCAAAAGCTCTAAACGTGGGCAATAATTTTAGAGTAATATTTTGATGACAACTGATGGTATTTCTGTATTCTACACTTCAATATTACTCTTTTGACCAATTTTTAGTCAAATCGAAAGCAAAATTTTTTTCCAGATTTTATACCCAAGACTATAGATTTTGGTCTTTTGACAAAAATTGACAAAACATTTTGTGAGCTTTTTTTATCATAATATGATGTAAATCAATGCGTAGAACACGGTAGTACAAACCGTTTCTTCGAATTTTTAAAATTGCTGGTTAAATTATATTTTCCCATTTGAAGCTTTTTTCTCAAAAGCTCTAAACGTGGGCAATAATTTTAGAGTAATATTTTGATGACAACTGATGGTATTTCTGTATTCTACACTTCAATATTACTCTTTTGACCAATTTTTAGTCAAATCGAAAGCAAAATTTTTTTCCCGATTTTATACCCAAGACTATGATTTCGGTCTTTTGACAAAAATTGACAAAACATTTTGTGAGACTTTTTTATCATATTATGATGTAAATCAATGCGTAGAACACGGTAATACAAACCGTTTCTTCGAATTTTTAAAATTGCTGGTTAAACTATATTTTCCCATTTGAAGCTTTTTTTCTCAAAAGCTCTAAACGTGGGCAATAATTTTAGAGTAATATTTTGATGACAACTGATGGTATTTCTGTATTCTACACTTCAATATTACTCTTTTGACCAATTTTTAGTCAAATCGAAAGCAAAATTTTTTTCCAGATTTTATACCCAAGACTATAGATTTTGGTCTTTTGACAAAAATTGACAAAACATTTTGTGAGCTTTTTTATCATATTATGATGTAAATCAATGCGTAGAACACGGTAGTACAAACCGTTTCTTCGAATTTTTAAAATTGCTGGTTAAATTATATTTTCCCATTTGAAGCTTTTTTCTCAAAAGCTCTAAACGTGGGCAATAATTTTAGAGTAATATTTTGATGACAACTGATGGTATTTCTGTATTCTACACTTCAATATTACTCTTTTGACCAATTTTTAGTCAAATCGAAAGCAAAATTTTTTACCCGATTTTATACCCAAGACTATGATTTCGGTCTTTTGACAAAAATTGACAAAACATTTTGTGAGACTTTTTTATCATATTATGATGTAAATCAATGCGTAGAACACGGTAATACAAACCGTTTCTTCGAATTTTTAAAATAGCTGGTTAAATTATATTTTCCCATTTGAAGCTTTTTTTCTCAAAAGCTCTAAACGTGGGCAATAATTTTAGAGTAATATTTTGATGACAACTGATGGTATTTCTGTATTCTACACTTCAATATTACTCTTTTGACCAATTTTTAGTCAAATCGAAAGCAAAATTTTTTTCCAGATTTTATACCCAAGACTATAGATTTTGGTCTTTTGACAAAAATTGACAAAACATTTTGTGAGACTTTTTTATCATATTATGATGTAAATCAATGCGTAGAACACGGTAGTACAAACCGTTTCTTCGAATTTTTAAAATTGCTGGTTAAATTATATTTTCCCATTTGAAGCTTTTTTTCTCAAAAGCTCTAAACGTGGGCAATAATTTTAGAGTAATATTTTGATGACAACTGATGGTATTTCTGTATTCTACACTTCAATATTACTCTTTTGACCAATTTTTAGTCAAATCGAAAGCAAAATTTTTTTCCAGATTTTATACCCAAGACTATAGATTTTGGTCTTTTGACAAAAATTGACAAAACATTTTGTGAGACTTTTTTATCATATTATGATGTAAATCAATGCGTAGAACACGGTAGTACAAACCGTTTCTTCGAATTTTTAAAATTGCTGGTTAAATTATATTTTCCCATTTGAAGCTTTTTTTCTCAAAAGCTCTAAACGTGGGCAATAATTTTAGAGTAATATTTTGATGACAACTGATGGTATTTCTGTATTCTACACTTCAATATTACTCTTTTGACCAATTTTTAGTCAAATCGAAAGCAAAATTTTTTACCCGATTTTATACCCAAGACTATGATTTTGGTCTTTTGACAAAAATTGACAAAACATTTTGTGAGACTTTTTATCATATTATGATGTAAATCAATGCGTAGAACACGGTAGTACAAACCGTTTCTTCGAATTTTTTAAAATAGCTGGTTAAACTATATTTTCCCATTTGAAGCTTTTTTTCTCAAAAGCTCTAAACGTGGGCAATAATTTTAGAGTAATATTTTGATGACAACTGATGGTATTTCTGTATTCTACACTTCAATATTACTCTTTTGACCAATTTTTAGTCAAATCGAAAGCAAAATTTTTTTCCAGATTTTATACCCAAGACTATAGATTTTGGTCTTTTGACAAAAATTGACAAAACATTTTGTGAGACTTTTTTATCATATTATGATGTAAATCAATGCGTAGAACACGGTAGTACAAACCGTTTCTTCGAATTTTTAAAATTGCTGGTTAAATTATATTTTCCCATTTGAAGCTTTTTTTCTCAAAAGCTCTAAACGTGGGCAATAATTTTAGAGTAATATTTTGATGACAACTGATGGTATTTCTGTATTCTACACTTCAATATTACTCTTTTGACCAATTTTTAGTCAAATCGAAAGCAAAATTTTTTTCCAGATTTTATACCCAAGACTATAGATTTTGGTCTTTTGACAAAAATTGACAAAACATTTTGTGAGACTTTTTTATCATATTATGATGTAAATCAATGCGTAGAACACGGTAGTACAAACCGTTTCTTCGAATTTTTAAAATTGCTGGTTAAATTATATTTTCCCATTTGAAGCTTTTTTTCTCAAAAGCTCTAAACGTGGGCAATAATTTTAGAGTAATATTTTGATGACAACTGATGGTATTTCTGTATTCTACACTTCAATATTACTCTTTTGACCAATTTTTAGTCAAATCGAAAGCAAAATTTTTTTCCCGATTTTATACCCAAGACTATAGATTTTGGTCTTTTGACAAAAATTGACAAAACATTTTGTGAGACTTTTTATCATATTATGATGTAAATCAATGCGTAGAACACGGTAGTACAAACCGTTTCTTCGAATTTTTAAAATTGCTGGTTAAATTATATTTTCCCATTTGAAGCTTTTTTTCTCAAAAGCTCTAAACGTGGGCAATAATTTTAGAGTAATATTTTGATGACAACTGATGGTATTTCTGTATTCTACACTTCAATATTACTCTTTTGACCAATTTTTAGTCAAATCGAAAGCAAAATTTTTTCCCGATTTTATACCCAAGACTATAGATTTTGGTCTTTTGACAAAAATTGACAAAACATTTTATGAGACTTTTTTATCATATTATGATGTAAATCAATGCGTAGAACACGGTAGTACAAACCGTTTCTTCGAATTTTTAAAATTGCTGGTTAAATTATATTTTCCCATTTGAAGCTTTTTTTCTCAAAAGCTCTAAACGTGGGCAATAATTTTAGAGTAATATTTTGATGACAACTGATGGTATTTCTGTATTCTACACTTCAATATTACTCTTTTGACCAATTTTTAGTCAAATCGAAAGCAAAATTTTTTTCCAGATTTTATACCCAAGACTATAGATTTTGGTCTTTTGACAAAAATTGACAAAACATTTTGTGAGACTTTTTTATCATATTATGATGTAAATCAATGCGTAGAACACGGTAGTACAAACCGTTTCTTCGAATTTTTAAAATTGCTGGTTAAATTATATTTTCCCATTTGAAGCTTTTTTTCTCAAAAGCTCTAAACGTGGGCAATAATTTTAGAGTAATATTTTGATGACAACTGATGGTATTTCTGTATTCTACACTTCAATATTACTCTTTTGACCAATTTTTAGTCAAATCGAAAGCAAAATTTTTTTCCAGATTTTATACCCAAGACTATAGATTTTGGTCTTTTGACAAAAATTGACAAAACATTTTGTGAGACTTTTTTATCATATTATGATGTAAATCAATGCGTAGAACACGGTAGTACAAACCGTTTCTTCGAATTTTTAAAATTGCTGGTTAAATTATATTTTCCCATTTGAAGCTTTTTTTCTCAAAAGCTCTAAACGTGGGCAATAATTTTAGAGTAATATTTTGATGACAACTGATGGTATTTCTGTATTCTACACTTCAATATTACTCTTTTGACCAATTTTTAGTCAAATCGAAAGCAAAATTTTTTTCCCGATTTTATACCCAAGACTATAGATTTTGGTCTTTTGACAAAAATTGACAAAACATTTTGTGAGACTTTTTTATCATATTATGATGTAAATCAATGCGTAGAACACGGTAGTACAAACCGTTTCTTCGAATTTTTAAAATTGCTGGTTAAATTATATTTTCCCATTTGAAGCTTTTTTTCTCAAAAGCTCTAAACGTGGGCAATAATTTTAGAGTAATATTTTGATGACAACTGATGGTATTTCTGTATTCTACACTTCAATATTACTCTTTTGACCAATTTTTAGTCAAATCGAAAGCAAAATTTTTTTCCCGATTTTATACCCAAGACTATAGATTTTGGTCTTTTGACAAAAATTGACAAAACATTTTGTGAGACTTTTTTATCATATTATGATGTAAATCAATGCGTAGAACACGGTAATACAAACCGTTTCTTCGAATTTTTAAAATAGCTGGTTAAACTATATTTTCCCATTTGAAGCTTTTTTTCTCAAAAGCTCTAAACGTGGGCAATAATTTTAGAGTAATATTTTGATGACAACTGATGGTATTTCTGTATTCTACACTTCAATATTACTCTTTTGACCAATTTTTAGTCAAATCGAAAGCAAAATTTTTTTCCAGATTTTATACCCAAGACTATAGATTTTGGTCTTTTGACAAAAATTGACAAAACATTTTGTGAGCTTTTTTTATCATAATATGATGTAAATCAATGCGTAGAACACGGTAGTACAAACCGTTTCTTCGAATTTTTAAAATTGCTGGTTAAATTATATTTTCCCATTTGAAGCTTTTTTTCTCAAAAGCTCTAAACGTGGGCAATAATTTTAGAGTAATATTTTGATGACAACTGATGGTATTTTTGTATTCTACACTTCAATATTACTCTTTTGACCAATTTTTAGTCAAATCGAAAGCAAAATTTTTTTCCCGATTTTATACCCAAGACTATGATTTCGGTCTTTTGACAAAAATTGACAAAACATTTTGTGAGACTTTTTTATCATATTATGATGTAAATCAATGCGTAGAACACGGTAATACAAACCGTTTCTTCGAATTTTTAAAATAGCTGGTTAAACTATATTTTCCCATTTGAAGCTTTTTTTCTCAAAAGCTCTAAACGTGGGCAATAATTTTAGAGTAATATTTTGATGACAACTGATGGTATTTCTGTATTCTACACTTCAATATTACTCTTTTGACCAATTTTTAGTCAAATCGAAAGCAAAATTTTTTTCCAGATTTTATACCCAAGACTATAGATTTTGGTCTTTTGACAAAAATTGACAAAACATTTTGTGAGACTTTTTTATCATATTATGATGTAAATCAATGCGTAGAACACGGTAGTACAAACCGTTTCTTCGAATTTTTAAAATTGCTGGTTAAATTATATTTTCCCATTTGAAGCTTTTTTTCTCAAAAGCTCTAAACGTGGGCAATAATTTTAGAGTAATATTTTGATGACAACTGATGGTATTTCTGTATTCTACACTTCAATATTACTCTTTTGACCAATTTTTAGTCAAATCGAAAGCAAAATTTTTTTCCAGATTTTATACCCAAGACTATAGATTTTGGTCTTTTGACAAAAATTGACAAAACATTTTGTGAGCTTTTTTATCATATTATGATGTAAATCAATGCGTAGAACACGGTAGTACAAACCGTTTCTTCGAATTTTTAAAATTGCTGGTTAAATTATATTTTCCCATTTGAAGCTTTTTTTCTCAAAAGCTCTAAACGTGGGCAATAATTTTAGAGTAATATTTTGATGACAACTGATGGTATTTCTGTATTCTACACTTCAATATTACTCTTTTGACCAATTTTTAGTCAAATCGAAAGCAAAATTTTTTTCCCGATTTTATACCCAAGACTATAGATTTTGGTCTTTTGACAAAAATTGACAAAACATTTTGTGAGACTTTTTTATCATATTATGATGTAAATCAATGCGTAGAACACGGTAATACAAACCGTTTCTTCGAATTTTTTAAAATAGCTGGTTAAACTATATTTTCCCATTTGAAGCTTTTTTTCTCAAAAGCTCTAAACGTGGGCAATAATTTTAGAGTAATATTTTGATGACAACTGATGGTATTTCTGTATTCTACACTTCAATATTACTCTTTTGACCAATTTTTAGTCAAATCGAAAGCAAAATTTTTTTCCAGATTTTATACCCAAGACTATAGATTTTGGTCTTTTGACAAAAATTGACAAAACATTTTGTGAGACTTTTTTATCATATTATGATGTAAATCAATGCGTAGAACACGGTAGTACAAACCGTTTCTTCGAATTTTTAAAATTGCTGGTTAAATTATATTTTCCCATTTGAAGCTTTTTTTCTCAAAAGCTCTAAACGTGGGCAATAATTTTAGAGTAATATTTTGATGACAACTGATGGTATTTCTGTATTCTACACTTCAATATTACTCTTTTGACCAATTTTTAGTCAAATCGAAAGCAAAATTTTTTTCCAGATTTTATACCCAAGACTATAGATTTTGGTCTTTTGACAAAAATTGACAAAACATTTTGTGAGCTTTTTTATCATATTATGATGTAAATCAATGCGTAGAACACGGTAGTACAAACCGTTTCTTCGAATTTTTTAAAATTGCTGGTTAAATTATATTTTCCCATTTGAAGCTTTTTTTCTCAAAAGCTCTAAACGTGGGCAATAATTTTAGAGTAATATTTTGATGACAACTGATGGTATTTTTGTATTCTACACTTCAATATTACTCTTTTGACCAATTTTTAGTCAAATCGAAAGCAAAATTTTTTACCCGATTTTATACCCAAGACTATGATTTCGGTCTTTTGACAAAAATTGACAAAACATTTTGTGAGACTTTTTTATCATATTATGATGTAAATCAATGCGTAGAACACGGTAATACAAACCGTTTCTTCGAATTTTTAAAATAGCTGGTTAAACTATATTTTCCCATTTGAAGCTTTTTTTCTCAAAAGCTCTAAACGTGGGCAATAATTTTAGAGTAATATTTTGATGACAACTGATGGTATTTCTGTATTCTACACTTCAATATTACTCTTTTGACCAATTTTTAGTCAAATCGAAAGCAAAATTTTTTTCCAGATTTTATACCCAAGACTATAGATTTTGGTCTTTTGACAAAAATTGACAAAACATTTTGTGAGCTTTTTTATCATATTATGATGTAAATCAATGCGTAGAACACGGTAGTACAAACCGTTTCTTCGAATTTTTAAAATTGCTGGTTAAATTATATTTTCCCATTTGAAGCTTTTTTTCTCAAAAGCTCTAAACGTGGGCAATAATTTTAGAGTAATATTTTGATGACAACTGATGGTATTTCTGTATTCTACACTTCAATATTACTCTTTTGACCAATTTTTAGTCAAATCGAAAGCAAAATTTTTTTCCAGATTTTATACCCAAGACTATAGATTTTGGTCTTTTGACAAAAATTGACAAAACATTTTGTGAGCTTTTTTATCATATTATGATGTAAATCAATGCGTAGAACACGGTAGTACAAACCGTTTCTTCGAATTTTTTAAAATTGCTGGTTAAATTATATTTTCCCATTTGAAGCTTTTTTTCTCAAAAGCTCTAAACGTGGGCAATAATTTTAGAGTAATATTTTGATGACAACTGATGGTATTTCTGTATTCTACACTTCAATATTACTCTTTTGACCAATTTTTAGTCAAATCGAAAGCAAAATTTTTTTACCCGATTTTATACCCAAGACTATGATTTCGGTCTTTTGACAAAAATTGACAAAACATTTTGTGAGACTTTTTTATCATATTATGATGTAAATCAATGCGTAGAACACGGTAATACAAACCGTTTCTTCGAATTTTTTAAAATAGCTGGTTAAACTATATTTTCCCATTTGAAGCTTTTTTTCTCAAAAGCTCTAAACGTGGGCAATAATTTTAGAGTAATATTTTGATGACAACTGATGGTATTTCTGTATTCTACACTTCAATATTACTCTTTTGACCAATTTTTAGTCAAATCGAAAGCAAAATTTTTTTCCAGATTTTATACCCAAGACTATAGATTTTGGTCTTTTGACAAAAATTGACAAAACATTTTGTGAGCTTTTTTTATCATAATATGATGTAAATCAATGCGTAAAACACGGTAGTACAAACCGTTTCTTCGAATTTTTAAAATTGCTGGTTAAATTATATTTTCCCATTTGAAGCTTTTTTTCTCAAAAGCTCTAAACGTGGGCAATAATTTTAGAGTAATATTTTGATGACAACTGATGGTATTTTTGTATTCTACACTTCAATATTACTCTTTTGACCAATTTTTAGTCAAATCGAAAGCAAAATTTTTTTCCCGATTTTATACCCAAGACTATAGATTTTGGTCTTTTGACAAAAATTGACAAAACATTTTGTGAGCTTTTTTATCATATTATGATGTAAATCAATGCGTAGAACACGGTAGTACAAACCGTTTCTTCGAATTTTTAAAATTGCTGGTTAAATTATATTTTCCCATTTGAAGCTTTTTTTCTCAAAAGCTCTAAACGTGGGCAATAATTTTAGAGTAATATTTTGATGACAACTGATGGTATTTCTGTATTCTACACTTCAATATTACTCTTTTGACCAATTTTTAGTCAAATCGAAAGCAAAATTTTTTACCCGATTTTATACCCAAGACTATGATTTCGGTCTTTTGACAAAAATTGACAAAACATTTTGTGAGACTTTTTATCATATTATGATGTAAATCAATGCGTAGAACACGGTAATACAAACCGTTTCTTCGAATTTTTAAAATAGCTGGTTAAACTATATTTTCCCATTTGAAGCTTTTTTTCTCAAAAGCTCTAAACGTGGGCAATAATTTTAGAGTAATATTTTGATGACAACTGATGGTATTTCTGTATTCTACACTTCAATATTACTCTTTTGACCAATTTTTAGTCAAATCGAAAGCAAAATTTTTTTCCAGATTTTATACCCAAGACTATAGATTTTGGTCTTTTGACAAAAATTGACAAAACATTTTGTGAGACTTTTTTATCATATTATGATGTAAATCAATGCGTAGAACACGGTAGTACAAACCGTTTCTTCGAATTTTTAAAATTGCTGGTTAAATTATATTTTCCCATTTGAAGCTTTTTTTCTCAAAAGCTCTAAACGTGGGCAATAATTTTAGAGTAATATTTTGATGACAACTGATGGTATTTCTGTATTCTACACTTCAATATTACTCTTTTGACCAATTTTTAGTCAAATCGAAAGCAAAATTTTTTTTCCAGATTTTATACCCAAGACTATGATTTCGGTCTTTTGACAAAAATTGACAAAACATTTTGTGAGACTTTTTTATCATATTATGATGTAAATCAATGCGTAGAACACGGTAATACAAACCGTTTCTTCGAATTTTTAAAATAGCTGGTTAAACTATATTTTCCCATTTGAAGCTTTTTTTCTCAAAAGCTCTAAACGTGGGCAATAATTTTAGAGTAATATTTTGATGACAACTGATGGTATTTCTGTATTCTACACTTCAATATTACTCTTTTGACCAATTTTTAGTCAAATCGAAAGCAAAATTTTTTTCCAGATTTTATACCCAAGACTATAGATTTTGGTCTTTTGACAAAAATTGACAAAACATTTTGTGAGCTTTTTTATCATATTATGATGTAAATCAATGCGTAGAACACGGTAGTACAAACCGTTTCTTCGAATTTTTAAAATTGCTGGTTAAATTATATTTTCCCATTTGAAGCTTTTTTTCTCAAAAGCTCTAAACGTGGGCAATAATTTTAGAGTAATATTTTGATGACAACTGATGGTATTTCTGTATTCTACACTTCAATATTACTCTTTTGACCAATTTTTAGTCAAATCGAAAGCAAAATTTTTTTCCAGATTTTATACCCAAGACTATAGATTTTGGTCTTTTGACAAAAATTGACAAAACATTTTGTGAGCTTTTTTATCATATTATGATGTAAATCAATGCGTAGAACACGGTAGTACAAACCGTTTCTTCGAATTTTTAAAATTGCTGGTTAAATTATATTTTCCCATTTGAAGCTTTTTTTCTCAAAAGCTCTAAACGTGGGCAATAATTTTAGAGTAATATTTTGATGACAACTGATGGTATTTCTGTATTCTACACTTCAATATTACTCTTTTGACCAATTTTTAGTCAAATCGAAAGCAAAATTTTTTACCCGATTTTATACCCAAGACTATGATTTCGGTCTTTTGACAAAAATTGACAAAACATTTTGTGAGACTTTTTTATCAAATTATGATGTAAATCAATGCGTAGAACACGGTAATACAAACCGTTTCTTCGAATTTTTTAAAATAGCTGGTTAAACTATATTTTCCCATTTGAAGCTTTTTTTCTCAAAAGCTCTAAACGTTGGCAATAATTTTAGAGTAATATTTTGATGACAACTGATGGTATTTCTGTATTCTACACCTCAATATTACTCTTTTAACTAATTTTTGGTCAAATCGAAAGCAAAATTTCTTTTCCAGATTTTATACCCAAGACTATAGATTTTGGTCTTTTGACAAAAATTGACAAAACATTTTGTGAGACTTTTTTATCATATTATGATGTAAATCAATGCGTAGAACACGGTAGTACAAACCGTTTCTTCGAATTTTTAAAATTGCTGGTTAAATTATATTTTCCCATTTGAAGCTTTTTTTCTCAAAAGCTCTAAACGTGGGCAATAATTTTAGAGTAATATTTTGATGACAACTGATGGTATTTCTGTATTCTACACTTCAATATTACTCTTTTGACCAATTTTTAGTCAAATCGAAAGCAAAATTTTTTTCCAGATTTTATACCCAAGACTATAGATTTTGGTCTTTTGACAAAAATTGACAAAACATTTTGTGAGCTTTTTTTATCATAATATGATGTAAATCAATGCGTAAAACACGGTAGTACAAACCGTTTCTTCGAATTTTTAAAATTGCTGGTTAAATTATATTTTCCCATTTGAAGCTTTTTTTCTCAAAAGCTCTAAACGTGGGCAATAATTTTAGAGTAATATTTTGATGACAACTGATGGTATTTCTGTATTCTACACTTCAATATTACTCTTTTGACCAATTTTTAGTCAAATCGAAAGCAAAATTTTTTACCCGATTTTATACCCAAGACTATGATTTCGGTCTTTTGACAAAAATTGACAAAACATTTTGTGAGACTTTTTTATCATATTATGATGTAAATCAATGCGTAGAACACGGTAATACAAACCGTTTCTTCGAATTTTTAAAATAGCTGGTTAAACTATATTTTCCCATTTGAAGCTTTTTTTCTCAAAAGCTCTAAACGTGGGCAATAATTTTAGAGTAATATTTTGATGACAACTGATGGTATTTCTGTATTCTACACTTCAATATTACTCTTTTGACCAATTTTTAGTCAAATCGAAAGCAAAATTTTTTTCCAGATTTTATACCCAAGACTATAGATTTTGGTCTTTTGACAAAAATTGACAAAACATTTTGTGAGCTTTTTTATCATATTATGATGTAAATCAATGCGTAGAACACGGTAGTACAAACCGTTTCTTCGAATTTTTAAAATTGCTGGTTAAATTATATTTTCCCATTTGAAGCTTTTTTTCTCAAAAGCTCTAAACGTGGGCAATAATTTTAGAGTAATATTTTGATGACAACTGATGGTATTTCTGTATTCTACACTTCAATATTACTCTTTTGACCAATTTTTAGTCAAATCGAAAGCAAAATTTTTTTCCAGATTTTATACCCAAGACTATAGATTTTGGTCTTTTGACAAAAATTGACAAAACATTTTGTGAGCTTTTTTATCATATTATGATGTAAATCAATGCGTAGAACACGGTAGTACAAACCGTTTCTTCGAATTTTTAAAATTGCTGGTTAAATTATATTTTCCCATTTGAAGCTTTTTTCTCAAAAGCTCTAAACGTGGGCAATAATTTTAGAGTAATATTTTGATGACAACTGATGGTATTTCTGTATTCTACACTTCAATATTACTCTTTTGACCAATTTTTAGTCAAATCGAAAGCAAAATTTTTTACCCGATTTTATACCCAAGACTATGATTTCGGTCTTTTGACAAAAATTGACAAAACATTTTGTGAGACTTTTTTATCATATTATGATGTAAATCAATGCGTAGAACACGGTAATACAAACCGTTTCTTCGAATTTTTAAAATAGCTGGTTAAACTATATTTTCCCATTTGAAGCTTTTTTTCTCAAAAGCTCTAAACGTGGGCAATAATTTTAGAGTAATATTTTGATGACAACTGATGGTATTTCTGTATTCTACACTTCAATATTACTCTTTTGACCAATTTTTAGTCAAATCGAAAGCAAAATTTTTTTCCAGATTTTATACCCAAGACTATAGATTTTGGTCTTTTGACAAAAATTGACAAAACATTTTGTGAGCTTTTTTATCATATTATGATGTAAATCAATGCGTAGAACACGGTAGTACAAACCGTTTCTTCGAATTTTTAAAATTGCTGGTTAAATTATATTTTCCCATTTGAAGCTTTTTTTCTCAAAAGCTCTAAACGTGGGCAATAATTTTAGAGTAATATTTTGATGACAACTGATGGTATTTCTGTATTCTACACTTCAATATTACTCTTTTGACCAATTTTTAGTCAAATCGAAAGCAAAATTTTTTTCCAGATTTTATACCCAAGACTATAGATTTTGGTCTTTTGACAAAAATTGACAAAACATTTTGTGAGACTTTTTTATCATATTATGATGTAAATCAATGCGTAGAACACGGTAGTACAAACCGTTTCTTCGAATTTTTAAAATTGCTGGTTAAATTATATTTTCCCATTTGAAGCTTTTTTTCTCAAAAGCTCTAAACGTGGGCAATAATTTTAGAGTAATATTTTGATGACAACTGATGGTATTTCTGTATTCTACACTTCAATATTACTCTTTTGACCAATTTTTAGTCAAATCGAAAGCAAAATTTTTTACCCGATTTTATACCCAAGACTATGATTTCGGTCTTTTGACAAAAATTGACAAAACATTTTGTGAGACTTTTTTATCATATTATGATGTAAATCAATGCGTAGAACACGGTAATACAAACCGTTTCTTCGAATTTTTAAAATTGCTGGTTAAAACTATATTTTCCCATTTGAAGCTTTTTTTCTCAAAAGCTCTAAACGTGGGCAATAATTTTAGAGTAATATTTTGATGACAACTGATGGTATTTCTGTATTCTACACTTCAATATTACTCTTTTGACCAATTTTTAGTCAAATCGAAAGCAAAATTTTTTTCCAGATTTTATACCCAAGACTATAGATTTTGGTCTTTTGACAAAAATTGACAAAACATTTTGTGAGCTTTTTTATCATATTATGATGTAAATCAATGCGTAGAACACGGTAGTACAAACCGTTTCTTCGAATTTTTAAAATTGCTGGTTAAATTATATTTTCCCATTTGAAGCTTTTTTTCTCAAAAGCTCTAAACGTGGGCAATAATTTTAGAGTAATATTTTGATGACAACTGATGGTATTTCTGTATTCTACACTTCAATATTACTCTTTTGACCAATTTTTAGTCAAATCGAAAGCAAAATTTTTTTCCCGATTTTATACCCAAGACTATGATTTCGGTCTTTTGACAAAAATTGACAAAACATTTTGTGAGACTTTTTTATCATATTATGATGTAAATCAATGCGTAGAACACGGTAATACAAACCGTTTCTTCGAATTTTTAAAATAGCTGGTTAAACTATATTTTCCCATTTGAAGCTTTTTTTCTCAAAAGCTCTAAACGTGGGCAATAATTTTAGAGTAATATTTTGATGACAACTGATGGTATTTCTGTATTCTACACTTCAATATTACTCTTTTGACCAATTTTTAGTCAAATCGAAAGCAAAATTTTTTTCCAGATTTTATACCCAAGACTATAGATTTTGGTCTTTTGACAAAAATTGACAAAACATTTTGTGAGCTTTTTTTATCATAATATGATGTAAATCAATGCGTAGAACACGGTAGTACAAACCGTTTCTTCGAATTTTTAAAATTGCTGGTTAAATTATATTTTCCCATTTGAAGCTTTTTTTCTCAAAAGCTCTAAACGTGGGCAATAATTTTAGAGTAATATTTTGATGACAACTGATGGTATTTCTGTATTCTACACTTCAATATTACTCTTTTGACCAATTTTTAGTCAAATCGAAAGCAAAATTTTTTACCCGATTTTATACCCAAGACTATGATTTCGGTCTTTTGACAAAAATTGACAAAACATTTTGTGAGACTTTTTTATCATATTATGATGTAAATCAATGCGTAGAACACGGTAATACAAACCGTTTCTTCGAATTTTTAAAATAGCTGGTTAAACTATATTTTCCCATTTGAAGCTTTTTTTCTCAAAAGCTCTAAACGTGGGCAATAATTTTAGAGTAATATTTTGATGACAACTGATGGTATTTCTGTATTCTACACTTCAATATTACTCTTTTGACCAATTTTTAGTCAAATCGAAAGCAAAATTTTTTTCCAGATTTTATACCCAAGACTATAGATTTTGGTCTTTTGACAAAAATTGACAAAACATTTTGTGAGCTTTTTTTATCATAATATGATGTAAATCAATGCGTAAAACACGGTAGTACAAACCGTTTCTTCGAATTTTTAAAATTGCTGGTTAAATTATATTTTCCCATTTGAAGCTTTTTTTCTCAAAAGCTCTAAACGTGGGCAATAATTTTAGAGTAATATTTTGATGACAACTGATGGTATTTCTGTATTCTACACTTCAATATTACTCTTTTGACCAATTTTTAGTCAAATCGAAAGCAAAATTTTTTTCCAGATTTTATACCCAAGACTATAGATTTTGGTCTTTTGACAAAAATTGACAAAACATTTTGTGAGACTTTTTTATCATATTATGATGTAAATCAATGCGTAGAACACGGTAGTACAAACCGTTTCTTCGAATTTTTAAAATTGCTGGTTAAATTATATTTTCCCATTTGAAGCTTTTTTCTCAAAAGCTCTAAACGTGGGCAATAATTTTAGAGTAATATTTTGATGACAACTGATGGTATTTTTGTATTCTACACTTCAATATTACTCTTTTGACCAATTTTTAGTCAAATCGAAAGCAAAATTTTTTACCCGATTTTATACCCAAGACTATGATTTCGGTCTTTTGACAAAAATTGACAAAACATTTTGTGAGACTTTTTATCATATTATGATGTAAATCAATGCGTAGAACACGGTAATACAAACCGTTTCTTCGAATTTTTAAAATAGCTGGTTAAACTATATTTTCCCATTTGAAGCTTTTTTTCTCAAAAGCTCTAAACGTGGGCAATAATTTTAGAGTAATATTTTGATGACAACTGATGGTATTTCTGTATTCTACACTTCAATATTACTCTTTTGACCAATTTTTAGTCAAATCGAAAGCAAAATTTTTTTCCAGATTTTATACCCAAGACTATAGATTTTGGTCTTTTGACAAAAATTGACAAAACATTTTGTGAGACTTTTTTATCATATTATGATGTAAATCAATGCGTAGAACACGGTAGTACAAACCGTTTCTTCGAATTTTTAAAATTGCTGGTTAAATTATATTTTCCCATTTGAAGCTTTTTTTCTCAAAAGCTCTAAACGTGGGCAATAATTTTAGAGTAATATTTTGATGACAACTGATGGTATTTCTGTATTCTACACTTCAATATTACTCTTTTGACCAATTTTTAGTCAAATCGAAAGCAAAATTTTTTTCCCGAGATTTTATACCCAAGACTATAGATTTTGGTCTTTTGACAAAAATTGACAAAACATTTTGTGAGACTTTTTTATCATATTATGATGTAAATCAATGCGTAGAACACGGTAGTACAAACCGTTTCTTCGAATTTTTAAAATTGCTGGTTAAATTATATTTTCCCATTTGAAGCTTTTTTTCTCAAAAGCTCTAAACGTGGGCAATAATTTTAGAGTAATATTTTGATGACAACTGATGGTATTTCTGTATTCTACACTTCAATATTACTCTTTTGACCAATTTTTAGTCAAATCGAAAGCAAAATTTTTTTCCCGATTTTATACCCAAGACTATAGATTTTGGTCTTTTGACAAAAATTGACAAAACATTTTGTGAGACTTTTTTATCATATTATGATGTAAATCAATGCGTAGAACACGGTAGTACAAACCGTTTCTTCGAATTTTTAAAATTGCTGGTTAAATTATATTTTCCCATTTGAAGCTTTTTTTCTCAAAAGCTCTAAACGTGGGCAATAATTTTAGAGTAATATTTTGATGACAACTGATGGTATTTCTGTATTCTACACTTCAATATTACTCTTTTGACCAATTTTTAGTCAAATCGAAAGCAAAATTTTTTTCCAGATTTTATACCCAAGACTATAGATTTTGGTCTTTTGACAAAAATTGACAAAACATTTTGTGAGCTTTTTTATCATATTATGATGTAAATCAATGCGTAGAACACGGTAGTACAAACCGTTTCTTCGAATTTTTAAAATTGCTGGTTAAATTATATTTTCCCATTTGAAGCTTTTTTTCTCAAAAGCTCTAAACGTGGGCAATAATTTTAGAGTAATATTTTGATGACAACTGATGGTATTTCTGTATTCTACACTTCAATATTACTCTTTTGACCAATTTTTAGTCAAATCGAAAGCAAAATTTTTTACCCGATTTTATACCCAAGACTATGATTTCGGTCTTTTGACAAAAATTGACAAAACATTTTGTGAGACTTTTTATCATATTATGATGTAAATCAATGCGGAGAACACGGTAATACAAACCGTTTCTTCGAATTTTTAAAATTGCTGGTTAAATTATATTTTCCCATTTGAAGCTTTTTTTCTCAAAAGCTCTAAACGTGGGCAATAATTTTAGAGTAATATTTTGATGACAACTGATGGTATTTCTGTATTCTACACTTCAATATTACTCTTTTGACCAATTTTTAGTCAAATCGAAAGCAAAATTTTTTTCCAGATTTTATACCCAAGACTATAGATTTTGGTCTTTTGACAAAAATTGACAAAACATTTTGTGAGCTTTTTTATCATATTATGATGTAAATCAATGCGTAGAACACGGTAGTACAAACCGTTTCTTCGAATTTTTAAAATTGCTGGTTAAATTATATTTTCCCATTTGAAGCTTTTTTTCTCAAAAGCTCTAAACGTGGGCAATAATTTTAGAGTAATATTTTGATGACAACTGATGGTATTTCTGTATTCTACACTTCAATATTACTCTTTTGACCAATTTTTAGTCAAATCGAAAGCAAAATTTTTTTCCCGATTTTATACCCAAGACTATGATTTCGGTCTTTTGACAAAAATTGACAAAACATTTTGTGAGACTTTTTTATCATATTATGATGTAAATCAATGCGTAGAACACGGTAATACAAACCGTTTCTTCGAATTTTTAAAATAGCTGGTTAAACTATATTTTCCCATTTGAAGCTTTTTTTCTCAAAAGCTCTAAACGTGGGCAATAATTTTAGAGTAATATTTTGATGACAACTGATGGTATTTCTGTATTCTACACTTCAATATTACTCTTTTGACCAATTTTTAGTCAAATCGAAAGCAAAATTTTTTTCCAGATTTTATACCCAAGACTATAGATTTTGGTCTTTTGACAAAAATTGACAAAACATTTTGTGAGCTTTTTTTATCATAATATGATGTAAATCAATGCGTAAAACACGGTAGTACAAACCGTTTCTTCGAATTTTTAAAATTGCTGGTTAAATTATATTTTCCCATTTGAAGCTTTTTTTCTCAAAAGCTCTAAACGTGGGCAATAATTTTAGAGTAATATTTTGATGACAACTGATGGTATTTCTGTATTCTACACTTCAATATTACTCTTTTGACCAATTTTTAGTCAAATCGAAAGCAAAATTTTTTTCCAGATTTTATACCCAAGACTATAGATTTTGGTCTTTTGACAAAAATTGACAAAACATTTTGTGAGCTTTTTTATCATATTATGATGTAAATCAATGCGTAGAACACGGTAGTACAAACCGTTTCTTCGAATTTTTAAAATTGCTGGTTAAATTATATTTTCCCATTTGAAGCTTTTTTCTCAAAAGCTCTAAACGTGGGCAATAATTTTAGAGTAATATTTTGATGACAACTGATGGTATTTTTGTATTCTACACTTCAATATTACTCTTTTGACCAATTTTTAGTCAAATCGAAAGCAAAATTTTTTTCCCGATTTTATACCCAAGACTATGATTTCGGTCTTTTGACAAAAATTGACAAAACATTTTGTGAGACTTTTTTATCATATTATGATGTAAATCAATGCGTAGAACACGGTAGTACAAACCGTTTCTTCGAATTTTTAAAATAGCTGGTTAAATTATATTTTCCCATTTGAAGCTTTTTTTCTCAAAAGCTCTAAACGTGGGCAATAATTTTAGAGTAATATTTTGATGACAACTGATGGTATTTCTGTATTCTACACTTCAATATTACTCTTTTGACCAATTTTAGTCAAATCGAAAGCAAAATTTTTTTCCAGATTTTATACCCAAGACTATAGATTTTGGTCTTTTGACAAAAATTGACAAAACATTTTGTGAGACTTTTTTATCATATTATGATGTAAATCAATGCGTAGAACACGGTAGTACAAACCGTTTCTTCGAATTTTTAAAATTGCTGGTTAAATTATATTTTCCCATTTGAAGCTTTTTTTCTCAAAAGCTCTAAACGTGGGCAATAATTTTAGAGTAATATTTTGATGACAACTGATGGTATTTCTGTATTCTACACTTCAATATTACTCTTTTGACCAATTTTTAGTCAAATCGAAAGCAAAATTTTTTTCCAGATTTTATACCCAAGACTATAGATTTTGGTCTTTTGACAAAAATTGACAAAACATTTTGTGAGCTTTTTTATCATAATATGATGTAAATCAATGCGTAGAACACGGTAGTACAAACCGTTTCTTCGAATTTTTTAAAATTGCTGGTTAAATTATATTTTCCCATTTGAAGCTTTTTTTCTCAAAAGCTCTAAACGTGGGCAATAATTTTAGAGTAATATTTTGATGACAACTGATGGTATTTCTGTATTCTACACTTCAATATTACTCTTTTGACCAATTTTTAGTCAAATCGAAAGCAAAATTTTTTACCCGATTTTATACCCAAGACTATGATTTCGGTCTTTTGACAAAAATTGACAAAACATTTTGTGAGACTTTTTTATCATATTATGATGTAAATCAATGCGTAGAACACGGTAATACAAACCGTTTCTTCGAATTTTTTAAAATAGCTGGTTAAACTATATTTTCCCATTTGAAGCTTTTTTTCTCAAAAGCTCTAAACGTGGGCAATAATTTTAGAGTAATATTTTGATGACAACTGATGGTATTTCTGTATTCTACACTTCAATATTACTCTTTTGACCAATTTTTAGTCAAATCGAAAGCAAAATTTTTTTTCCAGATTTTATACCCAAGACTATAGATTTTGGTCTTTTGACAAAAATTGACAAAACATTTTGTGAGCTTTTTTATCATATTATGATGTAAATCAATGCGTAAAACACGGTAGTACAAACCGTTTCTTCGAATTTTTTAAAATAGCTGGTTAAATTATATTTTCCCATTTGAATTCTCAAAACTTAAAGTGCAATTTTAAAATAATTTTTTTATAAAAATTTATTTTTTTTTTATTTTAAACTTAAAAATTAATAAACAAATAAAAAAACAATTAAAAAAAAAAAAAATTTTTTCCAGATTTATAAAGACTATAGATTTTGTTTTAAAAAAAAAAAAATAAAAAATTTATCATAATATGATGTAAATCAATGCTAAACACGGTAGTACAAACCGTTTCTTCGAATTTTTAAAATTGCTGGTTAAATTATATTTTCCCATTTGAAGCTTTTTTCTCAAAAGCTCTAAACGTGGGCAATAATTTTAGAGTAATATTTTGATGACAACTGATGGTATTTCTGTATTCTACACTTCAATATTACTCTTTTGACCAATTTTTAGTCAAATCGAAAGCAAAATTTTTTTCCCGATTTTATACCCAAGACTATAGATTTTGGTCTTTTGACAAAAATTGACAAAACATTTTGTGAGACTTTTTTATCATATTATGATGTAAATCAATGCGTAGAACACGGTAGTACAAACCGTTTCTTCGAATTTTTAAAATTGCTGGTTAAATTATATTTTCCCATTTGAAGCTTTTTTTCTCAAAAGCTCTAAACGTGGGCAATAATTTTAGAGTAATATTTTGATGACAACTGATGGTATTTCTGTATTCTACACTTCAATATTACTCTTTTGACCAATTTTTAGTCAAATCGAAAGCAAAATTTTTTTCCAGATTTTATACCCAAGACTATAGATTTTGGTCTTTTGACAAAAATTGACAAAACATTTTGTGAGCTTTTTTATCATATTATGATGTAAATCAATGCGTAGAACACGGTAGTACAAACCGTTTCTTCGAATTTTTAAAATTGCTGGTTAAATTATATTTTCCCATTTGAAGCTTTTTTTCTCAAAAGCTCTAAACGTGGGCAATAATTTTAGAGTAATATTTTGATGACAACTGATGGTATTTCTGTATTCTACACTTCAATATTACTCTTTTGACCAATTTTTAGTCAAATCGAAAGCAAAATTTTTTTCCAGATTTTATACCCAAGACTATAGATTTTGGTCTTTTGACAAAAATTGACAAAACATTTTGTGAGCTTTTTTTATCATAATATGATGTAAATCAATGCGTAAAACACGGTAGTACAAACCGTTTCTTCGAATTTTTTAAAATTGCTGGTTAAATTATATTTTCCCATTTGAAGCTTTTTTCTCAAAAGCTCTAAACGTGGGCAATAATTTTAGAGTAATATTTTGATGACAACTGATGGTATTTTTGTATTCTACACTTCAATATTACTCTTTTGACCAATTTTTAGTCAAATCGAAAGCAAAATTTTTTACCCGATTTTATACCCAAGACTATGATTTCGGTCTTTTGACAAAAATTGACAAAACATTTTGTGAGACTTTTTTATCATATTATGATGTAAATCAATGCGTAGAACACGGTAATACAAACCGTTTCTTCGAATTTTTAAAATAGCTGGTTAAACTATATTTTCCCATTTGAAGCTTTTTTTCTCAAAAGCTCTAAACGTGGGCAATAATTTTAGAGTAATATTTTGATGACAACTGATGGTATTTCTGTATTCTACACTTCAATATTACTCTTTTGACCAATTTTTAGTCAAATCGAAAGCAAAATTTTTTTCCAGATTTTATACCCAAGACTATAGATTTTGGTCTTTTGACAAAAATTGACAAAACATTTTGTGAGCTTTTTTATCATATTATGATGTAAATCAATGCGTAGAACACGGTAGTACAAACCGTTTCTTCGAATTTTTAAAATTGCTGGTTAAATTATATTTTCCCATTTGAAGCTTTTTTCTCAAAAGCTCTAAACGTGGGCAATAATTTTAGAGTAATATTTTGATGACAACTGATGGTATTTCTGTATTCTACACTTCAATATTACTCTTTTGACCAATTTTTAGTCAAATCGAAAGCAAAATTTTTTACCCGATTTTATACCCAAGACTATGATTTCGGTCTTTTGACAAAAATTGACAAAACATTTTGTGAGACTTTTTTATCATATTATGATGTAAATCAATGCGTAGAACACGGTAATACAAACCGTTTCTTCGAATTTTTAAAATAGCTGGTTAAACTATATTTTCCCATTTGAAGCTTTTTTTCTCAAAAGCTCTAAACGTGGGCAATAATTTTAGAGTAATATTTTGATGACAACTGATGGTATTTCTGTATTCTACACTTCAATATTACTCTTTTGACCAATTTTTAGTCAAATCGAAAGCAAAATTTTTTTCCAGATTTTATACCCAAGACTATAGATTTTGGTCTTTTGACAAAAATTGACAAAACATTTTGTGAGCTTTTTTATCATATTATGATGTAAATCAATGCGTAGAACACGGTAGTACAAACCGTTTCTTCGAATTTTTTAAAATTGCTGGTTAAATTATATTTTCCCATTTGAAGCTTTTTTTCTCAAAAGCTCTAAACGTGGGCAATAATTTTAGAGTAATATTTTGATGACAACTGATGGTATTTCTGTATTCTACACTTCAATATTACTCTTTTGACCAATTTTTAGTCAAATCGAAAGCAAAATTTTTTTCCAGATTTTATACCCAAGACTATAGATTTTGGTCTTTTGACAAAAATTGACAAAACATTTTGTGAGACTTTTTTTATCATATTATGATGTAAATCAATGCGTAGAACACGGTAATACAAACCGTTTCTTCGAATTTTTAAAATTGCTGGTTAAATTATATTTTCCCATTTGAAGCTTTTTTCTCAAAAGCTCTAAACGTGGGCAATAATT